>WAAF01019982.1:271590-299185 GCA_013400475.1 Tricholaema leucomelas
GATAGTAGGCTGAAGATGAGCCAGCAGTGTGCCCAGGTGGCCAAGAGGGCCAATGGCATCCCAGCCTGTATCAGGAACAGTGTGGCCAGTAGGACAAGGGAGGTTATTCTGCCCCTGTACTCAGCACTGGTCAGGCCACACCTTGAGTGCTGTGTCCAGTTCTGGGCTCCTCAATTCAAGAGAGATGTTGAGGTGCTGGAACATATCCAGAGAAGGGCAACAAGGCTGGTGAGGGGCCTGGAACACAAACCCTATGAGGAGAAGCTGAGGGAGCTGGGGGTGTTTAGCCTGAAGAAGAGAAGGCTCAGGGGGGACCTCATTGCTGTCTGCAACTACCTGAAAGGAGGTTGTAGCCAGGTGGGGATTTGTCTCTTCTCCCAGGCAACCAGCAACAGAACAAGGGGACACAGTCTCAAGTTATGCTGGGGAAAGTATAGGCTGGATGTTAGGAGGAAGTTCTTCCCAGACAGAGTGATTGCCGTTGGAATGGGCTGCCCAGGGAAGTGGAGTCTCTGTCCCTGAGGGTGTTCAAAAAAAGACTGGATGGGGCACTTAGTGCCATGGTCTAGTTGACTGGATAGGGCTGGGTGATAGGTTGGGCTGGATGATCTTGGAGGTCTCTTCCAACCTGGCTGATTCTATGATTTTTACTATATACGCATTAGAAAAATGAAATAAAGATTTTAAGGGATCCATGTAAATTCTAAAAACACTGTTCATACAAAGCTCATTCATTACCTCAGATTAATACTAACTTAGACCAGGCATACGAATTCAGAAATGGTAGCATTCCATTGCTTTAAAATGAAAATAAAAAGCAAAAAAACCAAAATTGCAATAAATAGTAAGCTCAAAAAAAAAGAATATTCTTATAATATGTTCCTCATATTTCATATACACTGCCACAAAACAAACTGAAACACTGACTTTGTAACTGTCAACTAGTAGGGTAACATTATTTACATCAATTGTTTCATTTACATTTAATTCAACTATTGTTGCATTTATGAAAGATCTTCTCAGTATGTAAGCTTATTTATACACAGTTCTGATAAGCTTTTTCAGCTTTCTGCAGTATAGCTATAATAATCAAGGTTTCTTTTATATTGTCACTAGCAAATGCTTGGCAATTGAACAATCCCTCTACAGCATAAACATTTATGAAAAATGTCAATCATTGTGGGTTCCACCTGCTCAAAAATATTTAAAATCTCCCCAGAGGGCGGTAGGCTCAAAGCCTCGTCCTGTTCTTGATACAATAATAGGCTGTTATTGAAAGTTCTCCCAGGGTTTTCTGTTTCTTTTGCTGGCTCTAAATATGGCGAGAAGAAGGCTCTCTCTAGTATCCTTCTAAAGGCTCCTCTAAAATGACCTCACCTCCAGCTTGAGTTTATTCTTGCATGCCTGGAACACAAACCCTATGAGGAGAGGNTTGACAAGATATAGGAGGTGGCCTCTTTGAGATTACATAAACCTAATCACTAAAACCACTGTAAATATAAAGTGTTTCCCACAAGATTAAAAAAAAAAAAAGGATTATAAATTAAATACTTTTTAAAAATCAGAGAAAAAAGCCTTGAATGTATTCTGGAGCCCCCATTACAAGAAGGATGAGGATGTGCTGGAGTGTGTCCAGAGAGGGCACAGGAGGATGATCAGAGGGCTGGAGCACCTCTCCTATGCGGACAGACTGAAAGAGTTGGTGCTGTTCAGTCTGGAGAAGAGGAGGCTCCCAGGTGACCTTCTTGTGGCCTTTCAGGATCTGAAGGGGGCCTACAAAAAGCTGAGGAGGGACTTTTTAGGATATCAGGGAGTGAGAAGACTAGGGGGAATGGAGCAAAGCTGGAGGTGATGAGATTTGGACGCAATGTGAGGAGAAAATTGTTCAGCATGAGAGTGGCGAGAGCTTGGAATGGGTTGCCCAGGGAGGCAGTTGAGGCCCCATCCCTGGAGGTGTTTAAGGCCAGGCTGGATGAGGCTGTGGCCAGCCTGATCTAGGGTGGGGTGCTCCTGCCCATGGCAGGGAGGTTGGAACTAAATGATCTTTGTGGTGCCTTCCAACCCTGACTGATTCTATGATTCTGTATTCCGTAATTTCCACATGTGCCTTATCTGGTTCTATTTCAGAGATAAGAAGCCTTCCTCATGCTGTGCTAAATAGAGCAACCCTTTTTTCATATTTCAGCTCATTTCAGTAATAGAATGGTGGAGCAGATAGTGGCAGTTCATAAGCAGTAGTGTGCTGTGGTGTGGAGAATAAACAGAAATTAAAGAGCAGACAGAAGTTGCAAATCTCTAAATACTGAAAAGCAACATCACTTCACTAGAAGACAATTTAAACAGCACAATAAACTTTTGAATTGCAAAAGGGTGCTTGGCAAAGCCACAAGGCCAAACACAAACTTTATAGCACTCTAAGGAGAACATTAAAACCAACAAAAGACCCACTAGTTTCAACAAGACCAGATTTCCTTAGGACACTAATACCATCACTTCACTGTTTCAATTTCCCTAAAAATTTCAAAGCTGAAATGAAACTGTAGGGGTGCAAATAACAAAAAGAAGTTTGGAAAAGCCTAAAGTAGCCTATGGCAAATTGTCAGGAAACGTTTCAGTGGAAATGAATGAATTTGAAGTTTAAGAAAAAAAATAAAGTAGGGGTCAGATGTTAGGTTGAATCCATCTTAGACTGTGTGACAAAGAAATGTATTCATTCTTGATGTTAAAATAATGGAACTAGTTCTGATCTGCTTCTGCAGTAGCCTATGCTGTCTGAGCCAACAAAGTAAGATGCTTTCACAGGTTTCACTAGGTAAGAAGAAAGCTTTCTTCTCTTACTATCAGAAAATGTTACAGAAATTCAGTAACATGTTCCCAAAGTTCACTCTAGAAATTGAAGAAAACTTTATTCACAGAATCAATCTTAGATGTGAAAGAAACTTACTAGGACATCTTGGAAACAACCGCTGAATGTGTTCCAATTTATACAAACTGTGTCAAAAACGGTAAGAGATGTTTTAACAGTAGAACAGGCCTATAAGGCTGGATCAAAAAGAGGTCAACAGGTTGGAGAGCTCTGAAAGGGAATTCTTACTGTGGTGAGTTATACATATTCAGATACCTAATGATAAAGATTTAGTCTAATTTAGTGGAATCAGACCTTTGCCACCAGATTCTCCATCCAACAACAGATTTGTCAGTAAACTGAATCTCATTGTCCTCCACATCAATTACTACTAATATCACAGACTCTGCTGTTCAGCAGTGGGTTCCAAGTTTCACAGCTATGGTAACAAGCAAAAGATTTAAAATATACTAAAAACTTCTGACCAAAGCAGAATTCTGAAAGAGATCCACTGAAATGCAGAGTCTTCTAGAACAAAGCAGAACACATGATCCATTACAGAAATTTAAGGAAAAGAATTGTCTTGCATGTGAATACGAGAGTAAGGGAACCAAACTTCCTCAACCAACCACTCTCAACAGTATCTTGCATTTCTCACATATACTTTGTCTCACCACTCGCAGTAAAGAATTTCTGCCTAGTATGTAATCTAGACCTATCTCTTTCAGTTTGAAACCATCATACTTTCTCCTATCACTACACTCCCTGAGAGTCTCTCCCCATCTTTCCTACAGGTCCCCCTTGAGTACTGGAAGGCTGCAACAAGGCTTCCACAGAGCCTTCTCTTCTCCAGGCTGAGCAACCATAACTGTCTTAGTCTGTCCTCAGACTAGCTTGCACCTTTGTTTCTGACATGGCAAAGACATTATGTTTAGTGAGTCTAAATAGCTTTGCTCATAAAGTCAAATAAATGAGCAGGAAGATGCCCTCAGACTATTAAGAGGGAAACATCTGCCCCTACTCTAGAATCCACATTGCAATAAAAAAGTGTTACAGAAGAAAGAAGAGGGTGGGTTTGGGATTTTTTGTGCTATTATTTTCCTTCTCTTTTACTTGCCTTTGAAAGAGTTAGCCTAAACTAAGAAGTAATTGTAGGTAAGGCAACATGCTAAACCTCACATGCAAAAAAATGGGAGTTGTCATCACCAAGCAATTTACCAACATTTCTGAGCAAGCATCTAGAAGTTAATTATACTAATTGCACACACTAATGGCTTTGGACTGCACCTAAAAGAAAAAAACGTAATAGTTGCTGTAAGGGTGAATGTGAACAATGTACAGCTCCTGTTTGCAGCTTCTGCTACTCTGAAGTTGTATTTAAATTCTTACTCAGTAAGTAGACAGTGACACTTTTTGCCTTATTTGTAGATCAAATCGTATACATTTGTATTTGCCCGAGGCTTAGATCAAGAGATGACCTTTGGCTGAACTGAAGTGGCAATCAATTCTCATTCCCTGAATGGAAAACACTTATTGTGGGCTCCTCTAGAGCAGCCGGTTTACTTACAGATCCGGCCACAACCTATCAGAGACCATTTTAGAGAGACCTATATTTAGATCCTAATCTATATATATCAAAACCAACTCTTTTTTTTCCTCTGATATATGAAGATACCAGCTTGTGTCCCTGTTGTTACAACTCTGTTAATTCACTTTCAGGAAAAAAAAGAAGTGCTATAGTCCAAAGCCTGCTACTCTGTGGTATCTCCACAGTGCTTTCATTGAAGTTAAAGGACAATTTGCCTCTGAATGCAAGACTGTTGTGATATTGTAGCATTTTGAAGCATGCTGTGCCCTCCCGATCTACATTTCACACACCACGTACAGACGTGCCAAGTATCTTCTTTTTTGTCTGTGACACACTCTACAGGGCATAAACAACCAATCCTGAATGAAAGTTAGATTCAGTTCTGGATATAAAATAGTCATTAAGTAGACAACAAGTTCCCTCTTTTTTTTTTTTTAAACACTCTGGGTGCAAATGAGGTCACTTCAATGTTTACCTGACTGCTATGATAATTGTCAAGTCAATTCATAGTCTTCCAGGTCATTGCTAGCTCCTGGATCATTTCCACAGCACTTCAGAAGCCACACAGGGAGGCTCGATCAACGGACTAAGAGAAGTGAATGAAGGGGAGTCAGTCACGCAAGTGTTCATGCACCCCTAATGAAATACAATCCTACAATCCTTCCAGAACTGGTCTGATTTCCTGTTCAACCTGCAGATATCCAGAGTGCTCTCATGAGAGAGGAGAACTTTTAAATCACTACACGATACAGGACTTTCAGACCATGTAAGCCTAACGTTTTAAAGACTGAGACCCAAGAATCTACCATGTACCAATATTATTTTTATTTATTTATTAGTCTAAGAAAAACAGCACTCTCCATAGCAAGCTGTCACTTCTGTCATCTGGGCATACACTCATCATTTTGCAATTAGTACTCTGAAAAGCTTTAAGTTAATTATTGTAATGGAGTCATAAGAGACTGCATAATAAATGTCTCCACCTGCTTTATAACGAAAACAAACAAACACAAACCACAACACAAAAACACCCAACAAAACACAAAAACACCAAATCAAGAACCCAGACATTTTAGTTACAACCATTTTACATGTGCAATACGACTTCAATTTTTCCTTGACTGATTAGGGTCAGAGTCAAATGAATTCAGATCTTCTGACTCATGCTCTGCTGTGCCACCTTCTCATTAAATTTTCCCTCCCTCCTTATAAAACAATTTGGGAAATACAGAGCTTACTTAACTAACAGTATTAAAAGTGTAATTTAAGCAACAGAGGGGTTTAACTGAGCCAGCAGTGTGCCCAGGTGGCCAAGACAGCCAGTGGCATCCTGGCCTTCATCAGGAATGGTGTGGCCAGCAGGAGCAGGGAGGTCATTCTGCCCCTGTACTCTGCACTGGTTAGACTGCACCTTGAGTACTGTGTCCAGTTCTGGGCCCCCCAGTTTAAGAGGGACACTGAGATGCTTGAACGTGNTACTGTAACTTTTTAATTCAAAAATATGCTAGCAAGGGTCTGTCTTGTAGCTGTCATAAGCCTATTATAATATCGTCATACTTTGGATTCTGACTTCAATTACAACTGTAAGTAAATCTCCTTTGCTTGTGGTTAGCATAAACATTGATATGCATGACCTACAAAAAATTCAAGTCTTAGAATAAAACTAGTAAAATCTACTTTCACCTTATTTGTAAGTACTTCTCTGTGCTTTGCTCATTTGATCCTAAGGCAAAATTGTCATCTCCTGTTGTGGAAGAAAAACAAACCAACCAACCCACCCACCAAAACAACTCACCCATATTATCCTGCACAGTATTGATCCGTGCTTGGAAGACTGACTCTCAAATAATGTCAGCTTCCAAATACAGTGTTAGAAGTAATGGCATGTGCACTACAGGCCCACAATTCCCACATCAATTTGTATTTCCACAATCACAATTTCCCAGTGTTAACACTGTTTTTCTCTCTCCTTTTGTAGTGTAAAACACCTACACTAAAAGTGAGAATTGACTTATTAGCACTCTTTTTAAGTAGATCTAACACAGAAAGATGCATCTCTCTACTTCTCTGAAAGAGCAAAGTAACTCTGCAGCCTATTCATCTCCTTCCAAATTTAAATAAACTCATTTGCATGAGCAGTGATGTTAAGATATACTGCTCCTATCCAGGACAGATGATAGACTCAAATAAACAAGCTACTGAGCACAGAGAACATCTTAACTCTGAAGGAGACAGACAGGACTAGGGGGAATGGAGCAAAGCTGGAGATGGGTAGGTTCAGGCTGGACGTGAGGAGGAAGTTCTTCCCATGAGAGTGGTGAGAGCCTGGGATGGGTTGCCCAGGATGGTGCTTGAGGCCCCGTCCCTGGAAGTGTTTAAGGCCAGGTTGGATGGGGCTGTGGCCAGCCTGATGTAGGGTAGGGTGTCCCTGCCCATGGCAGGGGGGTTGGAACTAGATGATCCTTGTGTCCCCTTCCAACCTTGATTGATTCTATGATTCCAAATTCCTTCAAATGTTACTGATGCATGGACAGCATCAGAAGCACTGGTTTACTCATGTAGCACAGTCAGTTTCCTTATACATAACTGAGTAGGGACACTTGACAGTAGTAGGCATGTAATTGCAGGAACTGAAAAAAAGGATCTGTTTAAGTGACAACAAAAGGGAAAAGTAGGACAACAAATATAAAAGAGAAAATGACATGTCTGCCTGAAGTCCACACCCTTGCTCTTCCCACTGGTACAATGATTCTTCCCATTACAGATTTATTACCGCAAATCAATGAAGGACATCATTTCACCAGAGACAAAACACGATGCATATTGTTTCTCATCTCCTTGTTTCAGAGGTCTAAACTTCAATGCCAAATTTTACTTGCTTCATACTTAAGTGAATCACAAGCTATATGCAAACTAGATGCAAAACACTGCTGCAGCAGCCAGCACTATGTTCTGCTGAGAAGAAACAGATCCCTTTCAGTTTTCCATTGTGAAAATTTTCAATTCTTCTGTAGTTTTCCCACAAGCACTGAAGAAACATGATCATCTGCTGCCGCATAAAGCATCCCTACAAATAATATCAGTATCCAAATATTGTTAAATGCTTCTTAAGTGCAATCAAAAAGTTCCAATTTCTTCCCTGTTCAGTGGATTGACTATGTACCATCCCATGTACTCTCTCTTTCACTTTAGATTTAGGGTCACTTCTTTTAGTCTGTTGTCTTGTCTTTCCTCAGCTATGCAAATAGTAAAAGGGAAAACTTATAAACTGTTCTCTCTTCAGTGTACCGGAAATCCACAATATATTTTTTTCTCTACCAGCGTTCATTCGGTAAGTACAAGTTAAATGAGTTCATTTATGAAAAAAGCTAGATGTCAAAATCAAGCCCTGCATCACAGCTTGGTTCAGCTCTGCTGTTCTCACTGAAAGCTAATTTAATTTCTGGTGATAGAGTTATAGCCTTTATATGCTACAGAGTTCCCTCTGTTTAAACAGTGGGTGATAACCATGATTATTTTGGCTCTTTCAAGAGCAGATTCTAAGTCTAACGCTATTCTAGGTGAGCAGGATTCTCAGATTCAGCTGCCTTGACTCTAGAACTAGCCCTTTGAGCCTTTTAAACATCACTGCTAATTGAATACCTTTCTCCTAGAATGCACTAGGCTAGGACAGAGATGCTGGCTGATCATCAGTTTCTCAAAGAGCAAGTCTGCAACACAAAGAACTAAGGTTCAGCAAAGGAATTTATAGAAGACAAAGAAGTGCTGTTCTCCTGAAAAAGACAATGAAACAAAACCAAAACAAGAGCCACCCAATAACAAGGAAAAATAATCAGAGCAGAGGGGAAGTTAAGTTCCTCAAGATAAATAATAGAACCATAGAATTGTTTCAATTGGAAGAGACCTCCATTGACACCACCATGGATGCTAAATCATGTCTCAGAGTGCCACATCCACATGTTTAACACCTCCAGGGATGGTGATTCTGACACCTCCCTGATCAACCTATTCCAACATCTGACCACCCTCTCACTAAAGCATTTGCTAATAGCCAATCTAAATCTCCCTTAGCACAGTTTGAGGCCACATCCTCTTGCTCCTGAATGTAATTTTACTTGTGAAAATTCCAACAAACTTTATGTTTGTCCAGAAACTTTGCTCACTCTCCATTTCTGGATAAAACTGTCCAGAGAACACACTCCTCCTCAAATGTTCCATCTTCTGCTGTTTCAGTGGAAGTTCTCTTTGCTCTAATGCTCCTGCCATTGGCTACTGGATTTCTGGCCAGAGAGCTCTTCAGATTTAAGTGCTTCTGCTTAGAAAACATTCACACTGCTCCCAAAGGGAATCAATGCCAATAGTGCTGCTTTTCTCTCACACATTTTCCCACACTGGGCAATAGCTTTCTTGTAGAAAAATTAACTGTTATGGTCTTAGCAGCAATCATATTCAGCATAAAACTGAAATGCATTGTGACAGCCATGCACATACACACACACACCTGAAAAAAACACAAAGGACTTCAGTGGTGGAGCTTAGCCACCATCTGCTCCTAGAATATGGCATAACAAATTACACTTCTTGAACCAGGGCCCACAGTCAGTTTTAAGGGGTGATTCAGCTCCAAATAGTCTTCCCATGAAAGCAGCACCCCCTAGCTCAATATATACTGTTTTTTAATGTCCTTTATCAATTTAAGAGTAACAATATTATAAAAACGCTTTCACCCAACCCCTCACATCATTTCCAGCTCTCAGAATGGGACCCAGGAAGCTTGTTTCTCTCTCATTTCCTCCCTGTTAATCTTAATCCTCTTTGTACATAGCCAAAGGACAACTACTGCCTTCATCAGTAATCATGCATGTGAAAAATTACCTTTATTAAAACCCACTGTTTTCTAGTATTTATAAATCCTATACATATTAAAATATATCTGGGATCTATCTCAAATTCTCAGCAGATGCCGACTCCAGGTGCATATGTTCTTAGAAAAAAAAAATAGAGAGAAATCTTCACATTTTTGAAGACTGGCAACAGCAAATAGGTTGCACAAACAATTGTAGTTCAAAGCTGCCACAGGAAGCAACTGGGAGTATTTGAGGATGCTCCTCTCATGAAGCAGTCTGGAGAGACTGGTCATTTCCAATTTCTAGCAACTCACCTTAAAGGGTAGTTGTATTAAATTAGAGAGTGATTTGCCTTTGGAATGGGCTGCCCAGGGAGGTGGTGGAGTCACCATCCCTGGGGGTGTTCAAGAAAAGTCTGGATGAGGCACTTAGTGCTATGGTCTGGTTGACTGGATAGGGCTGGGTGATAGGTAGGACTGGATGATCTTGGAGGTCTATTCCAACCTGGTTGATTCTATTCTATTCAGCAGGCAGAGGCTAGGGATGATGATTTCATCTATGGGGTTGCTTCCTCTGCTCTGCAGCTGGCAGAAATCAGAAATTTAAGATGATGTGGGTTAAACAACATTAAAAAGCAGATGAATAATTCTGGGCATAAAATTCAATTACAATTTGTCAGCTGCTCTTCCTAAAGGTAAAAGCCTCAGCAATAAGGGCTAGGATCACATCGCCATACAATCAGTATTAGAGCATCTAAGACAGTACTACCAGGATGGGTGTTGCCACAATCCGAGACTGGCAGCCAGAAAGCATGGAGTGGCAGCATAGACAAGCAGCTGCATCACACTTAGACTGTGCCTTAACTAAAGAGGAAGGCTACAACTACCTTCACCTGCTGAGTAAATCCAGCCTATAAGAGGGTACAAATGACTACACTATTTTTTTTCCCATGTCTGCTTGCATTAGTGGGTCACTTTTCCATATTTTTCAAAAGAATATAAAACAAAACCTCACTACTTCACCATAAATCAGTATCTAATTCACAATATTTATGGGTAAAGCATCATCTGCATTAACAAAGAATTTAGTTTTGGCAGCTAATCATTTTGACTTCACAAAAAGAACCACCAGCTTTCATAATATTTTAGGTAGTCAGAGGTGAAATTTTTGATTATCTAATCAAACACCTGCATTTTGCAGCACTTGGCTGTGTAATTAAAGGTGAAGTACTGAGCCATGGTGTTCAAGGTCAACAACTAAAAGCAAATCAGTCATTTAAGTAACAAGCCCCAGCTGACTTTCCTAAAACCATTCTTCACCTGCAATGTGTTTTTAAATAGATCAAGAAGATGGCTAAGGTATGAAATAGTTGTATTTCTCACTGCCAGATCTTTTCAGAAGTTCTAATTAGACAACAAGCTCCAGACACCTCAGCATTACATGCTTAAGACTCATACAGGTATAATCAGGAGTGGTGCTCAATTATAAACATGTTATAAAGCAATTTAGACTTGGTATTCTTCCCAAGTTAAACACTTTCCCTCATACTCTAAATATTATTTTCATTGACTGGATCTTAGTAATGCCCAGCAATATGTACTGTAGATATAGTTTCTCATGTTTCATTAGGCTGCAATTCAACCATATATTTAACTACTAAGAATGTAATTGATGTTATCTAAGTCAATAGGCTTATTTAAAACGCATAAAGCTGAAAATTTCTTGTGGGAAGTTTTGAAGGTTAGCACACCAACCCAGACTGCAGAAGCAGTTGTGGACCGAGGCTTGTGCAGGACACTGGGAAGATTCAAGATTTTCTTGTGGAAGGATCATGTATTATCTAAGGGGAAAGAAACAGTTTCATGCCTGTATCTCACTAAGGATGAATACAACTACTTAAGCAAGATTTCAATAAAATGGTCACTGAGTGAGACTGAAACAAGTGAGCTAGAACAGAGCACTGGACTCGAGGACATTTGAAGGCCTCTTCCAACCCAAACTATTTTATGTTTTGTACAAGCTGCCCGAGTTCTGCAGTTCAGCACAATACAGAAAAGCAACCCAGAAAAGTTGCCTGAATGCTGGCTCTTCCCTTTCTCCATTCAAACACCCAAGAGAAGTTAAGCATGTCTCACCGACTGTTTAAAAGTGGAGAATAACATCAGCCATGTGAACTGATGATAGGATCACTGAAAACGTAAGCATCTTCCCCTTTTCTCAATTCTCAAGCA
The DNA here is from genome assembly GCA_013400475.1 of Tricholaema leucomelas. Taxonomy (NCBI): domain Eukaryota; kingdom Metazoa; phylum Chordata; class Aves; order Piciformes; family Lybiidae; genus Tricholaema lacrymosa; species Tricholaema leucomelas. The sequence goes on from WAAF01019982.1 coordinate 283,102, forward strand.
TTCAGGTGCATAAGAAGTTGGAAGGAAAAGGCATATATTGCAGCTCACTGCAAAAAGGTTCACAATATTTTTACAGGGCCATGCCACAAAGGCATAAACTCATTTATATTTTCAGAGCAGCTTGAGACCTTTGAACTCGTTTTAGTTACTTTAAAAGAACTTAAAATTCTCTTCCAGATTTCAGCGTTCCAGGAAGAAAATACCTCTGACATTTTTATTCCCTTTCCAAAATGTTCTCTTTTCAGTTGTCTATCCAAAATGTACAAAAAAAGGCATAATAACAGGCAGGAATGACTGAAAAGCAGTTGAGTTGCAATGTTTCGCTGTTTCTTTCACGAAGTGTTCCAAAGAGGGAGCAAGTAATGCTTTGTAGTACATGTGAGCCCGTTCTGCAGTAAAGTTTCCTCTGAAGAGGAACAAGAGGCATGTATCCCTCTCAAGAACTACGAAGAACTTTTATTTATTTACTATAAATATTAGCACCTCAACAGGAGGAAAAAAAATTGCCATCAGAGTGGCTTTTTCACATGTTACCACATGCTTAGCATACACAGTTTACATACGCATACCTTTAATGGGAAACCTACTGCCTTTTTTGGGGGGAGAGGTGGTCATCTCATTCCTCCTCTGCAAATTTTATCTCCAACAACTGCTGACAGTATAGTTCAACTCGCAGAAAACGATACCTGCTCTATTATATTAGTGTGGTTCTAGTATTTGCATACATATCCGAGTCTGTTAAAAATGGCTTCCCTCCATTTATTGTCTAATTTCAGTCAAGTACTCATTCTTAACCATGCAGACTATTGTCCCTTATTGTGATGGTTTGGATGTTACCCACCCCACACACACTTTGGAAATCACCCAGACTAGACCCAGCCGGCTCTGGAAATTGAATGAAGCTTATTATTTACAGTTTAGCACAATAAACAAGCAGATATTTACAGTATATACAGAAATATACAAGGTAAAAGGTAATACAGAAACACAACAGCCCTCCCAGAAACCTGCATCCCCAGGAGGGGCTCCCAATCGCCCCTTCACCTTCCCCCTACTCCTCTCAAACTTACCCCAATCCCAAGGAAGAATGGAAGTTCAGCCAGGGGGTTAGGAAGCAAAGTGGATTAGTCAGAGAAATGGCAGAGAAGGTTGAGGTAAGAGATGCAGCTCAGCCAGTTCCCCAACAGAAGAAGTTGTGCCTTATCTATGTTTTGATTCTTATTTTTATACATCTCAGCAAGCCTACGAGGGAAGTAGACATCACCATTTTTTCCTTCCACAGCCTGTAATCTAACTCTTCTCACCAAAACCTTCTAGCTAGCTTCAAACTAGCACAATTATGTAGCTATTGTTGTCCATTGTTACACAAAATGGACATTTCAATGTATAAGGTTTATAAATCATAAGCATTTCACACTCCACATTCTCAGAAACCTATACACTAAGAAATCAAGTAGAGAATTTCAAATCTCAGCAAGGATTTTGAAGGAAAACACAAAGCTCTTCAACAGTATTCTTCTGTTCTTTTTAAGTAAGAAAATGATCAATATGTTTTTATTTTCCAGTGCACTGACTAGAAACACCCATTAGAAACTGTAACGTAGAGCCAGAGAATATAAAGATACTTTCACATGCTTGCACTGATTTATACTCCCACTATTTGGAATATACTGATTTTTCATCTTGCTCCTCAAACAGAGGCGAAATTTGCATGCCTGCATTTGTTTAACACATGCAACTTCAATTTGCACAGTGTCTTGACGTTCCCCATGCATCTTTGTTTGCATACTATTATCATCTGACAGATACTTGCGTAGCTCTAGGAACAGTGATTTCCTTTTAACTGTACCAGCCTAAGAAGCTAAGAACCCAAAACTGCTGTGTACTCCACAGAAAGAGCGAGTTAAAAAAATCCTTGCTTCGAGATACCATGAAAGAAGTGTAATCCAGCCTAGATAAAGGGGATCTGAAGACTGTAACCCAGCAGATGATAACACTCAACAACTGAGCCTGACTTGATGTCTGACATATTATTACACAATAAATACATTACGCCAGACTAATATCTGGCTGACTGCTGGCTACGCTGCAATCAAAGCAGTCTGATCACATTACCTCTGAGGACCTGAATAAAAAGCTGACTTTTGTTTCTTGTACTGCTAGTATGCTGAAGTACATTGTTCTGCTCATACCCTGAAGAGTCTGATTCCTAATAAGATAGAGGAAGAAATGTAAGGAGTAACTAGTAAATATGAATTATTTCTGTCTCAAATATAAAAAAGATATTAACCAGACAAATACTGGATGCATATGTTGTAAATGGCTGATACATGGAGCCAATTACCTTACAAATACAATTCCTTACAAACACATAAATCCAGTTACTTGCAGATATGGATCTTCAAAGGCATTTGAAAAAGGAAGACTGAGTGACCTTCAGGACAGTCCCCAAGTTCTGATGAAATTGTCCTAACTGAACTAAAGAGATGTTACTTCCCAACAAAAAAAAAACTATTGTGTGTATGCTGCTACATGGCAATATTTAAGAAGATTTTGGATGAAATATTAAAAACTGTAATAAAACCTTCCATGCAATTTATTTGTTTCAGTAGAAAACTGGAGCAAGGTGTTTCACTTTGTAGCTAGGAAGCAGTTACTGCATTTATGGAACTGCAGTCCATCCCTGAATTACAAGTATTTGACTCAGCAGTCACTGAGAGACAGAAAAATACAGTTTTTCAAATAGTAAATCTTAGAGTAATAGCTTTAGCTAGCTGGTACTGTGGGATTAAACTTCTTCAGTAGCTCATCAGCCACAGTTTAGCCCAGTCAAGTTAAATTAAGGTCAGAGGTTCAGATGATGAGTTCTGGGATAAGCCATGCAGGTTGTAGGGCAAGAAAATGTGCAGAACAGCAGGTTTCTCTTCAGCTTACATGGGTGATCTTAACACAGTGGTTTTCTCTCCATCTCCTCTCCAGAGATTAATCTCTTAGTAGAAGTTTGTCTCTTCTAATACTTTTAAGCATATATCAGTATTCTAATTTCTAGCTTTTGTTGGATCTACCTGTGGAGGACTTCCTTTTCTGCACCACTTCTATGCTATGCTTTGATACATGCTTCACCTGCTGCACCCAACAGGGCATGTTCAGCAGATGCTTCATCCCATACTCCCATTTGAGATGTCACCAACATCTCTGTGTGCAGAGAGGGACAAAATTTATGAGAAACAGACAGCAATGAAAAGAGTAAGAAAATTGAGAAGTTAAGAAAGGAAAACGAAAGAGAAGGCAGGTGGTGTGGGGACACAGGACACTTATGGAAACATTCTGGGAGTGGGATTTTCAGTGAAGTTCTACAGGAAAGAGAGTATAACAATTAGAAAACAGAAATGTGGAGGGGGGAAGACCAAAAATGAAAAAGTGCCCCACAATACCAGGAAGCCATAGTAAGCTTCAATATTTAAGAACATGTTCAGCTTAGTCTGTAATTTGTAGCCATAATAGTGGGACAAAAGAACATGTCTATAAAAAAAAAAATATTTCTGGATGAGAAAGCAAACCCACTTTTTCTTTTAACTTTTAATTCTGCCTTTCTCTCCTTACAGACAAGTACATCATTGATTTCAATTGATGCAGTTTGTTTCACCAAAGGAAGGTTGGGCTGTGAGGATTCTCTCCCCAAAATTATCTTCACTTCTCAGATATTAAAAAAAATAAATTTGTTCCATTCACAACAAACATCATAAAGACACTTCTCAAACCCATCAGGCACATGGAACTGTATTTTACTAATTGTAAATTCAAACAATAGATGCAAACAAACTAGTTGAAAACCATCATGGAATTTGAGAATTGCTTTTCCTCCTTGGAGATTTCAGCATGTTTGCATCAACAACATTTATTCCCTTTTGAACAACAGTCATGGGAAGTAGATATTAAGTTACTTAACACTTTGTAAAGTATTAGAATCAGACAACTGAATAGAATAGAATCAACCAGGTTGGAAGAGACCTCCAAGATCAGCCAGTCCAACCTAGCACCCAGCCCTAGCCAGTCAACTAGACCATGGCACTAAGTGCCTCATCCAGTCTTCTCTTGAACACTCCCAGGGACGGTGACTCCACCGCCTTCCTGGGCAGCCCATTCCAATGCCAATCACTCTCTCTGCCAACAACTTCCTCCTAACATCCAGCCTATAGTTCCCCCAGCACAACTTGAGACTGTGTCCCCTTGTTCTGTTGCTGGTTGTCTGGAAGAAGAGCCCAACCCCTACCTGGCTACAATCTCCCTTCAGGTAGTTGTGGACAGCAGTGAGGTCACCCCTGAGCCTCCTCTTCTCCAGGCTAAACAACCCCAGCTCCCTCAGCCTCTCCTCAGTGTTTGTGTTCCAGACCTTTCACCAGCCTTGTTGCCCTTCTCTGGGCATGTTCCATCACCTCAACATCTCTCTTGAATTGAGTAGCCCAGAACTGGACATAGTACTCAAGGTGTGGCCTGACCAGTGTCTTCCCCTGTACTCAACACTGGTAACCCACTTAAAAAAGAGGGTAAACCAAAGAATATGGCAAAGTGGCCTATTCTTGGCTCCCTCCTTATAAAAAGCCTAACTAGTTATCATATTCCGAACTAACTAAAATAAACAGACAACTCTGGAAGCCTGAAACAGTTAGAGAAGTGCTATCCAACAGCATTAAATAGAAATCTGCAGCTGCAATCTCTTACACTGATTTAGGAGAAGCATTTAGAGATACCAACATAAGAATGACATGTGCAGTAACACTTTGAACATAAAAGCTCAATATGCAGTGTGGAATGAAAACACAGCACTGCATTTTCACAAATGGCATTTTCTCCTAATAGACATTTTAAATCTCAGTAGATAGAAGAAAAGTATGAGCATCTCAGCAATAGGGCTCACTGAAATCACTCAGTCAAGCCATCCAAGGGAGTGAATTTTAAATAAATGATTACTCAGGTTTTACAAATCAGCATCTACATTCACTCTGAGGAAAATGCAAAAGATATAGTGGGCATCAGCCAAGGCTTTAGCTTACCACGGACCATATGGAACGATGTCCCCATAGACTGTGTGTCTTGTACTAGCATGGCATCTGCAGTACATAGCAACACTTTATCTGATGTAATAACACCTTCCTCTTAGCCTTTTTAAGTTAGAAAACAAATTATGAGTCATTTCACCATGAGCAGTCTCATGGAACAGCTGACAAGGTGAAATAAATATAGGGAGTTATTTCACATATCAAACACCTTGTAAGTCAATAATATATTAAGAGTTCAGTGAAAAACATAATCCAATCAGTGTAAACCTCACTTAAAAAAAAATAAAATAGCTATTGTGGTTTGAAATTACTCTGTTAGCTAGAACACAGTAGTGTAACCTGCATCATCCACCACACCCAAGCTGTGTTCACAGCCATGTCTTTGACAAATACTAAGAGAGCACAGACGGATTTTAACAGCTCACATCTGCGAGATGTGTTTGCAACAGCACACCGTCAACAAATGCTAACAGGGTACAAATGGACTTTAGCAACTTCTGCTATGTGAGCTGCAGTCTTGAAAGCAGAGGACCTTCCAGTGGGATAGGTGCTCCCTGTAGGCACCATCTCCCATTCTGTCATATGAATAATTAATAGAAATGTTGCTGATACACAGTGGAGAGAGAAAGAGGTGAAAAAACATCAAGAGAAAGGTATTTTCTGGCAAAGACTTTGTCTCAACAATCCATGGCAGAATGATGGCATAATAAAAATTCATTGCACTAAATCAAATAATAGCCTTCCCCCCACCCCAATGTTTTGCCATCAAATATGGCCTTTATTATTCTGTAATATTGGAATATGTATCTAAAAAGAAAAAGAGAATGAGATATGCCTGTCTTAAAATTAAGGAAGAATGACAGACATCTATCTCCAACTTTCCTCAGAAAAGGAATCAGGAAACTTCCTATCACCAGTCTGGATCTATGCAAAGGAATCAAGACAAAAAATAAAGTCCATCCACCACTTCATGACAATTTTCATCACAGGACAAAAATAAGAGGAGAATGAAAACACACTCAAGATACTTCTGCTCAGCAAGTTGTTCTCCAACACACACTCTTCCCTGTCCAGCTCTTACCTTGTCCTGTCTCATGCTAAATACACTGAGCAGCAAATGCTTTCACCCAACTCATAAAACCAACAGTAAAATAAAAATATTTCAAAATGCTCTAAGATCTCCCTCATACTGCCTGCATCCAAAAGGACAACTCTGACAGTTACTGACAAAGCTAGCCCAAGACAGAACCACATTAGATATTCGTTTCAGAGATTTCTGAAGCAATGGAATTTAATCACACGACATGGATTAATCAATAATTAGTCTCAATTTTGGTACACTACGTCTTTCTTTAGCATTATTCACTGATGTGTGAAGACCATTGGACTAAGCTGTGTCCCATCAAGTAAATGAAATTCAGAATTTTAAGAGATGGATTACCCAGAAAAAACACAAAGTCAAGTTTCATACTGTTTTTCCTTAAATACTTTCATCCCTACAGGCTCTTTACTCATAAAATGCATCTTTGGGTACAATAATCCAATCCTGTTTAAGCAGCAGAAATTATTTCAGTTTCCTCAATATCTGTAAAAATCTGTCTTCTTCAGGATTCAGATAAAAGCAGCCTTAGAACACACTATATTCCGACCCCCCCCCATCCCCTGCCCTCCTCCCCAGGACTGCCTTTGATTAACATTCTGTAAACCAGATTTATTTTCTCTGTAACTAAGATCACTCCATCACACCATTTCCTATTGTCTGTTTTAGAGAAAAGCCAGCACAACGGCACTGGTTCTAAAAGAGCTTCTAATTTTATATTGCTGAATTTGCTCACACCTACCTATTACATTTGACTGCTGAGGAGATCACAGAGTTTAACGATTCTGTGTTTGTCAAATTCCAATAACCTCAGTTGGGTTATGGGTCCTGAGTACTCTGCACAAAAATGCTATCATTTCCATACATTTGTTGTCAGTGGTCAGCCCTGCTGACCCACCTGGATTTCCATTAAATGCTAGAATGCTTGTTGGGATAACTTAACAGGGATTACATCAAAGGATGATGCTTTGGTGTTTGACAGCACTGTATGTTACATACATAGTGCAGATTATCTAATGCTACTAAAATACTTGATGGGTCACCAGTTAGTTCTGCCTTGAAAACGGCTACTCATACCCCAGTCCTCTTGACGCAGTGCAGTCATTCCGTAACTAATCATCAGTAATGAAACACTAACACATCTTCGGTAGCATAACTGCTGACTCAGTTGATATCTAAAAGGAACAAATAAAATCTTTTAATTGCATGTCCTACTTTAATTTCCTAAGAGCCATGCTAAATGAAATAAGCACAATTACCATAAAATAGGAAGGCCACTCTATTCCTATTCCTGCCACTGATACAGATATCTTGCTCTCATTTCTAGCGAGAATGTAAACCCTTATGCTTTTTGGTCTAAACTCAGGAGGAGTCTTCATTTTTTGGCACTGTCTTTAATTTTCAATGCAGTTTTCTTTGATTTTTTTTTTTCCTACTTGGACTTTAAAAATAAATCTTATTCTCCATAATTCCTGTTTCTATTCATGACTGGTTTATTCCAGTTTTGTTCTCAAGTGAAGACAAAAAGATTCAGAGGTGAGGGCTGGGAGGCAGAATACTAAGCTTTGCAGAGATGCACTAATCTTTTTACCATAACACTGTCCCTGATGTACGTGAATGTGCTGCTGCAGTAAGAACCAATAACACAAGTCTCTAGATGGAGGTAAAACAGAAACTCTTGGCTACAAGAAGAACAACTCAAGAAAGAATGAATAACAGAAGGTGGAGAAGAATTGAGAAAACCTGTGCCAAAAGAAATTGACTACTTAGATTTTTGAATTACAGCCAGGGATGGATTCTAATAATCTTTCACGACAAGTGGGATTTGTTTGCAAAGTCCAGTGAAGGAAAACAATTAGAAGACTTTATTCCTATGAAGATCAACAGAGGCAAGTGTAGTGCCCTGCACCTATGGAGGAATAACCTCACAAACCAGTATAGGTTATGAGCTGATCTGCTAGAAAGCAGCTCTGCAGAGAAGGACCTGGGAGTCCTGACAGACAAGTTCACTATGAGCCAGCAACACATCCACACGGCCAAGAAGTCCAGTAGCAACTGAGGTGCTTTAGAAGAGTGTGATCAGCAGGTCAAGGGATGTTCTCCTCCTCTTTACTCTGCCCAAGTGAAGCCACATCTGGAGTACTGTCTAGTTCTGGGCTCATGAGTTCAAGGGAGACAATGAGTTACTGAAGAGAGTCCAATGGAGGGCTAGAAAGATGGACGAGGGTACTGGAACACCTCTCCTACAAGAGGAGGCTGAGAGAGCTGGCGCTGTCCTGCCTGGGTTGTCATGAGGATGGGTCCAGTCTCTTTTCAGTGGTGCCCAGTGACAGGACAAGGGGCAGGGGGTGCAAAATATTATACAGGAGGTTCTATCTGAATGTGAGGAAAAACTTTTTCACTTTGAAGGCAACAGAGCCTTGGAACAGTCTGTCCAGAGAGGTTGTAGCATCTCCTTCTCCGAAGACCTTCAAAATTCATCGGGAACTGATTCTGGGCAATCTGCTTTGGGTGACCTTGCTTTAGCAAGGGAGTTGAACTAAGTGATCTCCAGATATCACTTCCAATTTCTACCATTCTGTGCAATCCTGAACCATAAAAATCTATTGCAGGGATACACAATCCCTCTTGAATAGAAAAGATGGAAGAGTTCTAGAATGTATTTACAGCTACAAGATTGTGCAGTATCTGGACTTCTGTTGTAACACACCATCATCTTAAGACACTGGTAAACTTATGCATTGGTCTTAAGACTGTAAGGACTGCCATGCCTGTTCCACTTGAAGGAAATTTTGCATGCAAGCAGTCTAGAACTGAAGAAGCAGTAAGAGCTGTCAATACCTGAAAAGGTAAAAAACCCAGAATTCATTAATTATTGTAAGCTTGCCTTTGTCACTTAAGCCATGCAGTACCTCTGTAATTAATTTAGCAATATTGCTAAAGGAATGGAAAACTGTCAATTTTCTTATTACCTTCGCACTTCAGAAGAAATGGTGATCTCACTGACTTACTGTCTGCTTTTGAAATAACTGTTCTCTTTTGAATCAGCTTCTGACTGATAGCTTTCAGTTTATTGCAGATTGCTCACCAGACATTTCTTCAAAGACTTCAGCATGCATACGATTATTTTAGCAGGATAAGAAGCAGACTTGGAAACTCTGCATTGATCAAGTTGATGAAACTTCTACCTCTCTGCTTTTAAGCTCTCTGTATTTTTCCATACACAGCCCACAATACCCAGACAATGCCCAGTACAGTGCTGTGCCAAACCTTTTCCATTCACAGCCTTTCAGTTTGAGAAGCTTTGCACTGTCTTTGCTTCAGACAGATTGCAATGCTTGTGTCACATGTAACAATCAAAATTGAAAGCCAGATATTAAATTTACTATTTCTTTACTTAGAACCGTGAACATCAACTGACATTTTAGTGACTGTTCAACTGCAATCCACCATACAACTGCAGACATAATAATTCTTCTAGAAAAGAGAAAAAAACACATATACAAAAACTGAAAAATGTTAGATAGCAATAAAGCTATCAAGCTTGCAACTTCAGCGTGCAGATTTACACTGCTGTTAAATCTCTTTTGATAGTATTAAATATGGCCATGATTCAAAGTTTATAAACACGTGCTATACTTACTTCTATGGAAACAAAGTTTGCTTTCATTTGGAGCTGCACACCAAGCCTTAAAAATAATAATAATAAAAAAAAACTATATAACCTATTTCTGAAGGAAAAATGTTCAATTCATCACATCACACCAGAAGTGCTTTTATATCTCCAATCTACACACCTTACCAGCTAAACTCCACAATGAAGCAAACAGAATAGAATCCACCAGGTTGGAAGAGACCTCAAGATCATCCAGTCCAACCTAGCACCCAGCCCTAGCCAGTCAACTAGACCATAGCACTAAGTGCCTCATCCAGTCTTTTCTTGAACACCCCCAGGGACAGTGACTCAACCACCTCCCTGGGCAGCCCATTCCAATGCCAATCACTCTCTCTGTGAAAAAACTTCCTTCTAACATCCAGCCTAGACTTTCATCAGCACAACTTGAGGCTGTGTCCCCTTGTTCTGTTGCTGGTTGCCTGGGAGAAGAGCCCAACCCCTACCTGGCTCCAACCTCCCTTCAGGTAGTTGTAGACAGCAACGAGGTCCCCCCTGTGCCTCCTCTTCTTCAGGCTAAACACCCCCAGCTCCCTCATTCTCTCCTCATAGGGTCTGTGTTACAGGCTCCTCACCAGCCTTGTTGCCCTTCTCTGGACACGTTCCAGCACCTCAACATCTCTCTTGAATTGAGGAAAGAAATAACTTGCAGCATTTTCTTAGACATTGAATAGCCTGTCCCCAAGAGGATGAATGAAGACACCAGATTCATAAAACTGACCCCCAAGAACTATTATCCTTGTACACACCCACCAACCCCATGAGCTGCGTGTGCGCAACCTACACACAGATCCGCACAATCAAGAACGCACCGATGACTGAATGACACACTCTCAGGTACCAGAATCACTGCTTTAAAGAACCTCTCTTCTGAGCAAAAAACTGATCATCATATGAATTTACAACACTCTTACTATGCATTGTTCAGGAAGACATTCTAAATGTTTTGAAGAAACATTTAGAAGTGTCTCTCAGAGTGAAAAGCCTTTCCCTCTTCCTTGAAATGCAGGAGGATTGTTTTCAGAGGAAATCGCAAAACTGCATGCACAGAAGAATTAAACCAATTCTTAAAGCATGCACAGGGAGAAATTAGAAAAAAAGTACTTCTCACATAGGCCTAAGTATTTTTCTGAAATGATCTGCCTCAGATTCTTCATTGCAGTTGCTGGTTTGCACACTGTTCCATACACAGATTATAGCATAATAAAAACGTTGATTTGTGGGTGCTTTTAGCAAAGTAATCATATTCATACAGCTACAGTTTCTCATTTAGATATGGCTATGCCATCTCTTCATTTGATATCACACTGTTATATCTTCAAACTGTTGTTTACAGATCTAGAGAAAAACGGACCAGTACAGGGCACCTTTAGGTTCGTATCAATTCTACCAATCCATTCTAGACTAGAGTTCACTTCTTTGCCTGCCTATATTGCTAGCAAATAAATTTGTCATACAATCAAACTGTGAAGAGCAGTTCTTGGTTTTCATCTTTGATGACAGTTATGAACACTTGTTGGGATGGAATCTGTTGAAATGGGAATATTGCTTTTTCCTTGGGGAAGACACCAAGCTTCCTCCAAGAGAAAAAGGTCAAGCAAAAGAACCTGCATAACAGGACAGCATTAGGAGCCTATCTATTTGAAAAGGTAAAGAAATGATTGCAAAGAGCAGAAAATCCGAGCTGATAGGACCCTCTTTGTTTTTTCCCTGTGAGCCCTACAGGGTGGCACTGAGTGAGGAGGTCAGTGGGTTTCCTGGAAATGAGGATCAGCTCTGAGAAGGTAGTTGTTTACAAATTGGTTTATTATTTCTATTGCCTTTCCTAAGCTCTTTGAATTTTCTTCAGAAGTTAACTAACCTTGTTTTATGCAAATAAAACAGAAAGGTAATTTACTTCTATACTTGTTTATTGAAGAGCCTTTTGGTTTATTTTGAAGAGTTCATTGCAAGAAAGAAGTCTACACACATCTGCCTCACAGCTGTGACTAACCTGGAATCCCACGACACTAAAACACGAGTTCTCAAATGAGGAAAGGTTCAGATATTTCTGGCAAAAATCAAACAAACCAACCCATCACCAGGAAAAACAACCAACAATACAACCCAGCTGTAACTAGCGTGTTCGTCTTGTAACTTCATGGATTTGGCCATCAACACACAATTCAACACAAGAATTCAACCACCCCGACTTTTACCTCTGACTGCTGTCAGACAATCACCTACCAGAATGAAAAATAAATACGTGAATACCAAAATTAAATTCAACTCAGCTATTTGAGACAAGGAAAGCCAAAACCACAACAGCAATCAACTCTCTGCAGCTCCATTAATCACTCCACTGTCAGTGCAGTCTCAAACTGTGATGCTGCCATAAAGGGTGGCTATCAGGAGGGAGAATCCCTTTTTACAAAGTCATATGGCAAAGACAAGGGCTACTAGGTATAAATCATTACTGGGAAGATTCAGACCGGATGTCAGAATCTTTTCTTCCACCAAACTACTGGAACTATAGGAATAAACTCCCAAGGAAGGTGATGGATTCCTCTACATTAGATAGTTTCAAAGCCCATCTTGACAGGGTGATGGGCTATCCCATTTAAACTATATTCTTACCCTGAAAGGTTGGAGTAGATGATCCTTGACTTTCCTTCATTGGACACTGGAATGGGCTGCCCAGGGAGGTGGTGGAGTTGCCGTCCCTGGATCTGTTCAAGGCAAGGTTGGACGTGGCACTTGGTGCCATGGTCTAGCCTTGAGCTCTGTGGTAAAGGGTTGGACTTGATGATCTGTGAGGTCTCTTCCAACCTTGGTGATACTGTGATACTGGTATTCTATCAGTAAAGTTGTTCCTTTCTAACATCATACTGCACAATGTAGGCTAATGACAAGGTAACGTTCATGACCATTTGTAATGCTAAGCATCCCCATTCTAGCAGCAGTTTATAAAGCAACACAAGAAAGAAGCTGGGCAGCTGCAGAGGACCAGAGCAAGCATGGGGGGAACTGTCCAGCAGTGCTGGCAATACATTCAATTTTGTTTCCCTTCATATTATTCATATTCCCTTCATTTTATTGCTGTGCCAGTCACCAACCTCATACCAGGCAACATCCTTGCCCTGAGAGCTCATCTCCATCTGCAGTCTCTACAGAAGCTTAGATGCATCACAAGAAACATCCCATGTTTCCTTTTCTCTATTTTATTCATGCAAATATTCAAACAATGGAAATAAGCTGGAGAGGATTAAGGTAATCAGTTGCTAAAGGAGATTCAGTTCACTGCCCTAACAAACAAAAGTTAAAGTATAATTTTTTGTGCCATAAGCTACAATACAAACTTCTTCCATATTCCAAATGAGAAAAGCAGATCTAATATGAAAAGTATTTCTAAAGTAATGCTGGGTTTAATTGCACAAAGAAAGTGCATTTCACACTCTTAAATTATGGATTACAGTCTTCAGCAGAGCTATGAGATCATACAGTGCATTAAATGTTAATTAACATATTTGCTGTCAGCTCCTCAAATTTAGCAGCATAGAAATGAATTCTGTGGAACAATTTGGAGCAAATTCTTTTTGCTTTTTTTCTAAGCGTAGCAGCAGTGCACTGGAATAGTATTATACAGGTTTTACTCAGAGAAGAAAATGCAACTGATGTACCTAAAAGTTCTGTTTTGGAAAAGTCATCTGAAATACTACTACCAAACTAGATAACAGAGTTTAAAACAAAAAAAGGAACACAAAATGTATTTTCCTTGGCACAAGTAAATTCACATTATCTCAAAGGAACTCTTCACTAAACAAGACTGCAAACTAAAGATGTGCAAACCAAAATGTTTCTTTAAAATATCATTAATCTCTGCTCCAGACAACTCCATTTGTACATAACAGAGGAAAATAACCCAGTTTGCTCAGCCTTCCTTTGTGTAGACAGGTCTGCCAGTTCTCTAATCATTCTTGTGGCTCTTCTCTCGACCCTTTCCAGCCTGTCAGCACCCTTCCTGTATAGCAGGGACCTAAACTGTACACAGTACTCAAGGTGTGGCCTGACCAGCACTGAGTAAAGTGGGTGAATGACATCTTTATCCCAGCTTACAATCCCCTTATTAATGCAGCTCAGCATCCTGATGGCTTGCTTTGCCACCACAGAAGACTGTGCACTCATACTGAGTCTTTTCTCCAACAAAACCCTCAGGTCCCTCTCCTTAATGCTGCTCTCAAGCCAGGTGGCTCCCAATCTGAGCTGAGTTTGTGGGTTATGTGTTCCCAGGTGGAAGCCCCTACACTTGGCCTTATTGAGCTTCATACAGTAAAATATGTACATCTGAGAATATATTATTTATATATCATTACTTGAAAATTAAAAATAATCTAGTCTCATCATTTAGGACCTCCTTTAGAATTAAAGATTATCCAACTAATGTTAGTGAATCCATAATAGAACAGCACAGAGAACAGGAAAAGAGAAGTTAACTAACAGTAGCAGTGATGAAATAACACATGAAGCCAGTGACACAAAACATTGCACAGAGCAGTGATTCTGATTCTGTCTCCACTACAGCCAGCCACTGACTTGAAACACCTGCTCAGCCAGCCCTTCTCTATATAGCAGTAATGATATCAGTATGGTATCAAATACTTCATTGGCTGGCTCAGCTGCACGTCTTTGCTGCGTCCCCCCTCCCAGTCTCTTGTGCAGGAAAAAAAACCCTTACCTTCACCAAATTCAGGACAGGTGCTTTGAATTTTGAAGTCATGGGGTTTTTTTTTGGTAAGATTTTCAAATCAAAGCCAAGTATAAGCTTGTATGTTTGATTGTTTGGGAGTAAATATAATCCACATAATAACAATACCTAGATGTTCTACCTGTCAAAAATAATGATGTAAAAGAAAGGATCACATAAAAATTCAGGAATTCAGCTCTAAGTAACTGCCTAATAACCTCACAGAGCACTGCTCCCAGATTCAGAGTCAGTTTCCCCAGGAACAATGAATATTCCTATAAACAATGTAAAACAAAGCTAAGTATTAACTAACAAAAGAGAATAGCACTTATGGTTATTCACAGACAATACGGACTTTACAATTTCCTATATTCACAAATATGTTTCCTTTCTGCTGAATCCATCAGTGCTTCTTCCTTGTGGAGGAATTACTCCATTACTACAGTACATTTGCCTGATAAAAATAACTTTTTCTTCTTCTTTTTAAGCCTTAGCTATCTGCTTTGAATGATATTGTGTATCTTCACAGCAACTTTATTAGGTCTTCACATTTATATATTCTCCAGACTATAAAGGAGCTCTATATTTACTAATTCATCTTTATTTGCAGCTGGCAGATGTAAAGACGTTAGCTACACTCTGGAGACTTTGATATGTGGCTTCCTGAAGTGTAGAGGAGTTACAGTTTTCCCTTTAGAAAACTGTTCCACGTTTCGCAGAAATGCGAGTCCTAAGGCAAAACACCATTATCAGACTGACACTCTCTTTCAAAATAAGGATTTAATAACCAACATGCAGCTTTTTACTTTACTTCACCAGCTAAGGCTTTGGTTTAGTTAATGTTACTTTTGGTTAAACAAAAGCAGAGCATAATGGGGCAGAATAACCTCATCCACCGCACTCTGAGGTCTGCCTTCCACTTGCAAAGCGACAGAGCTGTGAGGATGATCCTTCTGGTCGAAGCTGAAACTGTACAGATGAATGAAGGTTAGGCACACCACCCCTTTGTGATCTACTGATGGTAGCACCATTAGTGTTTCTCCAGGTTAATTCAAAACTCACTGTACAGCATGCCAAGCAGAGAAGATTCCTTCTGCAGGTTCAGATTTCATGCAGAAGTTCAGTGCTGTGTTGCTGACTCAAAACTGAAAGGAGTTGGTGGGTCAAGCAACAAAATACATCTGAATTTCAACCCTCTGGCACAGAAATGTTGCTCACTGAATCCATCAAACAGGTCATTTCTAACCCTTATTTAGTGCTGTTGTAACATATTGTATGGCTCAAAAATATGCAAAAATTCTTAGCATCAGGGGAGAAAAAAAATTATATATATATAGATATATATATATATATATATCTATTTGAGCCATTTCACTTTTCCAACACAACCAGGGGTCAGTGCTGGGACCAGTGCTCTTTAACATCTTTGTCAGTGATATGGACAGAGGAATTGAGTGCACCCTCACCAAGTTTGCAGATGACACCAAGCTGTGTGGCACAGTTGACTTGCTGGAGGGCAGGGATGCCAT
>WAAF01019982.1:299370-465927 GCA_013400475.1 Tricholaema leucomelas
AGGACGAGGGGGAATGGGTTTAAGCTGGCAGAGGGGAGATTTAGACTGGATGTTAGGAGGAAGTTCTTTACAGTGAGGGTGGTAGGGCACTGGAACGGGTAGCCCAGGGAGGTTGTGGATGCTTCCTCCCTGGAGGCATTTAAAGCCAGGCTGGATGAGGCCTTGAGCAGCCTGCTCTAGTGGGAGGTGTCCCTGCCTATGGCAGGGGGTTGGAGCTGGATGATCCTTGAGGTCTCTTCCAACCTAAACCATTCTATGATTCTATAAAAAGAGATTAAGTCAACAGTAGGTAGTATGATACAATCTTCCCTTATAAAATTATGAGTTGTTCTGAAATAGAGTGCTTTTGAATTTTACACATGTATGTAATGGTACTCTGCTCTGAAGTACATGCATATGGATAATCTTGTAGAGACCCAACTTTGAAAGTTTAGGCTCAGTGGTAAAGTGTGTCTACAAAGTCTGAGGTGCCAGACCAAACACTGCACACTTGATACATTACCTCCTCCCCCCATACTCCAAATTTTCTTCATACTCTAGCAATACTATCTGCTGCGAAATAATAAGTTCTGACTGTTCTACTTAAACTCCCATCTGGCAGGTATGCATTGAAACCTAAAAGCGTATCTATGCATTTTGAATTGGACAGGTGTAATACAAGCCTAACAATCCATTAACAGAATAAAGGTTGGTTAAAGGTGTCGGAATCAACCGACAACTACCAAATGCCCTTTAGCAAACTGATACAATCACTTAAATACACAGAAATACATAGCAATTTAGAGCATAATTCAGTGTATGACATTGCCAAACCGATGTTACAATTTCTCTCTATGAAAGCATATTGTTAAAAAAATGGAAGAATGAAATTGTTCAAACATAAACCACAGAACCC
Source organism: Tricholaema leucomelas (assembly GCA_013400475.1). Lineage (NCBI taxonomy): Eukaryota > Metazoa > Chordata > Aves > Piciformes > Lybiidae > Tricholaema lacrymosa > Tricholaema leucomelas. Next base: position 300,266 of record WAAF01019982.1, read on the forward strand.
TTTAGGTTGGAAGAGATCTTTAAATGTCGTCTAACCCAACACTCTTGCAATGAGCAGGGACAGCAACTAACTCAGGTTGCTCAGAACTTTGCCCAACCTGATCTTGAATGTTTAGAGATGGGGCTTCTCCAGACAACCTGTGTCAGACTTTGATCACCATTACACTTCTTCCTTGGATCTAGTCTAAATCTACCCTCTTAGCTTGAAATCATTATCCATTGTTCTGCCACAAAAGACCCTGATGAAAAGATGATCCTCATGTTTTTTATATGGCTCTCAGATATTGAAAAGTCATGATAAGGTCCCACTTCATCGCTCCTTTCCTCAGACTGAACAACCCCCAACTGAGGCTGTCCTTGTAGAAAGGTGCTCCAGCCCTCATAATTGTTGTCACCCTCCTCCATACCCATTCAAACAGGTCTGCATCCTTCTTGTGCTTAGAACTCCAAAGCTAGACACAGTACTCCAGGTGAGGTCTGAGTGGAGTAGAGGGGCAGAATCACCTCCCTCAACATGCTAGCCATACTTCTTTTGATGCAGCCCAAGAGACGACTGACCTTCTGGACCATGAATGCATTGGCTCATGTCCAACTTCCCATCCACCAGCACCCTCAAGTCCTTCTTTTGCAGGGCTGCTCTCAATTACAGCCTGTATTGATAGAGAGGATTGCCCTAGGCAAGGTGCAGGACCTTGCACTTGGCCTTGCTAAACCTCATGAGGTTCACACAGGCCCACTTCTAAAGTTTGTCCAGGTTCAAGATCAAAGGAACATCAAAAGGAAAAAAGACTATCGACTTACAGAATCTTTCCTTTTTCCTGTTCATAACCATTGACAAGATGGGAGCATCCAACATGGACAGAGATAAATAGCAGAGCCTTAAGCAAGAGTAAACTGATCTCTCTGCTAGCTGGTGAGAGCCCTCAAACAAATCAGTATAAGCCGACTGATGTGACCTTACTGCTCTCCTCAGTTACTCACTAAGAGCCTGTTGCTGTATTTTTTTTTCTTCAGAAGAGCTAAATAATTCATCAGGGCATGGCGTTTTGTAAGCAGGCCAAGCTCCAGGCATCAGGCCAAGACCAAGGTCGTCATGGAGACCTACATGCAGCTTCATCCTTGCTCCCTCCCTTGCTGCGAGAGCCTGGCATCAGCTGAGCAGACCTGCTCATTTCAACAGTGAACAATAGGTATAATAAAAGCAAAAGGAAAAAAAGGGAAGCAAAATAAGGATATAAAAGCATCTGCTGTAACTGTGCTGAACGATTTAAATGACAAATGAGTCATTAAGCAGTTCCTATTTGCACTGATACAACTATCATTTTACATGAGAAGTACTAACCCCCTGTTATTAGTAAGAGCTATTGCTGCTCTTCAGATAAACAGATTATCCTATACATTGCAGATGGCAAATTATTAAAGCTACATACTCTTTAGAGCTCATTTGTTACTAAAATACAGGTGTAAAATAAAATCCTAACGAGGAAATAAGATCTGTTGCTTAGAATTTTTGTTACCCTCTTATCTTAAATATAGTTGCTGCACAGTACTGACTTTCAGAGTTCTCTGATCATTCTTTAAAGACTGGCTGATTTATTATCTAAGCAAACAAAAAAAAAAACACCCCACAGAACGAAAAAAATATGCAAGGAGAAAAAGTGCTTTTGAATGAAAAACATAAAACTTTGAATAAGCACCAATTAGTGTATTTCATTAAAATGAAACCAGCATCTCTGTATCCTTAATCAAAGAAAAATAGAAAATCTATTCTGAAATATTTATAGTAGGTCAGCTTAAATTTAGAACTGGTATTATTCCCTCTCCCCCCCCCCATGCTGTGTATTGCTGTTCTTTGACAATCTCACTCTCCAGGCACCTGTTATTATACATCATCATATTTTATTACCTCAAAACACCTGTAAAATGAGGGCCTGGTTATGTATTTATTGGATACATAAAGTAAAAACCTTAAAACAAACTGCATTCTGCAACTTCCTGGAATAATGTTCTTTTTTTCCTCCCCTCACTTCTTCCAGAAACTGTCTAAAACCACTCCCTCTAGCACATTCCCACATCCTCAAGCTTATGCTTTTATTGGAAAAAGTGATTCTGCAGAATGCTGACAAAACACTAATACAGCATAGTACCATATATAGAACCTTTGCAACCCACAGTGTGCCCTGTGTAAGTGATAACAGGGCAATGTGCAGTACAAGACCAAGGGACCTGGGGGTTGCAATAGACAAACAACTCAATATGAGCGAGCAGTGTGCCCAGGTAGCAAAGGAAGCCAATGGCATCCTGGCTTGTATTAGAAATGCTGTGTTCAGCAGGGAGAGGGAGGCGATTGCCCCCATGTACTCACCAAAGCTGAGATCCACACCTTGAGTGTTGGGTTCAGTTTCAGGCACCTCATTACAAGAAGGATGACCAGGTGCTGGAGTGGGTGCAGAGGAGGGCAAGGAAGCTAAAGCAGCTGAGGTAGCTGGGGCTGTTTAACCTGAAAAGAAGGCTGAGGGGAGACCTCACTGCAGTCTACAGCTACCTGAAAGGAGGTTGTGGAGAGGCTGCTGCTGGTCTCTTCTCACAGGTAAATAGTGATAGAAGAAGAGGGAATGGCCTCAAGCTGTGACTGGGTGGGTTTAGACTGGACATTAGGAACATTTTTTTCGCAGAAAGAGTGGTCAGGCATTACAATGGGCTGCCCAGGGAGGTGGTTGAGTCATCAATCTTGGATGTGTTTAAAAGTCATTTGGATGTGATGTTTGAGGATATGGTTTAAGGGTGAACTTTGTAGAGTAGGGGTAACTGTTGGACTTGATGATCCTGGGGGGTCTTTTCCAACCAGAATGTTTCGGTCTTTCTGTGACCATAAATCAGGGGACCATAGGACTTCCAACTTCAGGGTTACCAGGCAGAAGAGGAGCATCTGTGACTGCTTGCTCTCAAAGGTCTTTAAAGACACCCTCTTGCCTCCAGTACATGCTCCTTGCTCGGGCTACAGAGCCTGAATTCAGTATGGACCAACTGCTTTCATTTTTTTCCTCTGTGATTCACAGTCTGACCCATTGCTCAGGCTCAATCCTGTTTAGCAAAATCCATATCTACCACTTCCTCTCTCACACTTTTGCTTTATTAAAAATCACAGTCAACACATAGTAGAGATAAGTGGTTATAATAGACCTCCTCTTCCTGCTTCTGATACTCCCATAAATATTTTCTCCATGTTCAAATAAAAGGTCATAAACAGAAGGCACACAGCATTTTGCAGCACTCTCCCCTCTGGCAATTGCGTGTGCTCAAGTCATATATAATTTGAGTCCAAGGTAAAGCTGATTTTCAAGGAATACACTGATTTCCAGTTTCTGACTAAGTCCAAGGAGACAAAAGTCAGACAACCTCTGATCTGAGAATCACCAGGCCTAATTTAAATTCCAGTTGACTCACCAAACCCCACAGTATCCATGTATTTTTTGTCTTTGCTGCGTAATTATGAAGGAGGGGAGAAAAGGGAGTTCAAAAACACAGCTTTTCCTGGTTTAGACAAGATTGGTTTTCTTTTATAGAAGAATACTTTGGCAAGACACAATCCAGAAATCTGGGTACTAACATGTATCTTACTCTCACCATCACATTTCCTGAATGGAAGGCATCTGGGGAACCTTCTTACTATTTCATCACACAGAGAACAAAAGTTCCCTTGTCTAGAAAGGGACTACTACATCACACACACATACAAAGAAGAAAATCTCTGCTGGCACTTTGAAGCACTCTAGACAAAAATCAGAATGAGGAGAATCTTTTTGCTCAATGATGAAATGCTTTGCAGAAAAAAAAAAAACAACAAAACTACTCCCCCCCCAAAAGTTACAGCCCTACAGCTTAGGTAGGGATAGCATAATCTGTTGCTGGAAGTCCAAACTCCACTACAGGAGGAGGGCAGACCTCCAGGTGGAGTTTTCATTCTTGATGATCTAACTGCAGCATTCTAGGCCAGCTGGCCATTGCATTTATTTTCCATTAGATTTGACAGGCTTGGTCTGCCTCCAAGGCTGCACACAGAACAGTCTGAGTATCGCAGATCTGAAGATCTCATTACAAATGTGTAAAAAAAAAAAAACCAACCCAAAAACCCAGATAGAGCAATACAAACAGCAGCAAGTGTTGGACAGCTGAGGAAGCGTGCTGAATGGTTCTCATGCTGGTACTTATTTAAATGGACTAGAAGATAGTCACTTCTGATCCAGCCTTCATATAAATGCCAGAGCCAGGCCTTTTATCCTCTCCTGAACATACATAGCTTGGAAAAGATGTTATCACTCTGCCTTAAATTGATTTATTTTTTCATGAATATTGCACTTACACTCCTGTAAATCCTTACAGCTGTTGATGTTAGTAAACCTCTTTGATTTTTACAAACTACTACTTGTAATGTGATGTGTAGCTTCATTTGCTTTATTTCTAAAACAATGCAAAGGAAAAGCACAGAAGAGGTTACATTTTTCTTCTAGAACACGGCACATGGGGAAAAGTATGAAAAGAACAATTACCATGAAAACTTGCTAGAAATAGCTGCAGATTAATTCAGTGGCTGCTAAGAGTATACATTGCAGAAACAAAGGCAATAAAGAAAAATCACATTTCCTGACATACAGTCTCTTCTTTTGTTATCACAAATGTGTGGGAGATAAAGGACACTGCAAAGATGCCCTTTTGGGCTTGCTTTCAGCTAATAGCCTGATTTTTCAATCTGCTATGTACAGGAGTTCCATGGTGGGCATAAGTGTTATTTACAGAGCTTTAGATCCTTTTAACATAGAAGAAGGTAAAGAAATAGTTGCTTACATGAGCTGCACTAAATTTTACATTGTCACAAAACAATTTCCTCTTTCTTCTCTTTGCTATTATGGAGAGGGAGAAAATGGAACAGAATGCACAAACACTTGTCCTCTGCCACAAGAAGCCATAGCTTGAAAAAGGGAAGCTATTTTCTTTTTCTTTTTTTTTTTCCCCTATGGTTGCTCAGATCTCTTTCCATTTCCTGGCTCCTTATGCACTCTGCTGTTATTTGATCCACATCATCTTACCCTGTGTAACCCTTGCAGAAAGTGTGGCTTACATACTGCCATAGAAAAGACTTTTAAGCGGTTAGAAGGATGTGTGACAGAGTAATCTGACAATACATTTCCAAAGATATTAATCATGACGTCCAATTCTGGCTCTTGCAGCAATGTTTGAGCAAATTAACTGACACCATTTCCTCACCTGTAAATACATGATAGACTAACAAAAGCATCCTACAAAAATCCCATTTGACAAAGTAGGAATGCCTACTTTTGCCAGAAGTCTGCTGAAGCTTCACAGGGCTACAAAGGTACAAACACACTGGTACCGACAAGCATGAAGTATTGTAGTGTGCCTTTGAATCACAGAGACCAAACTACTGAAAGTTCCACTTACACCTAAACTGGAATAAGAACTTCTGGATCCATATGATGATGCCTTAACTCCACCACCAAACCACAGATAACTTCTATAGCATGTGACAGACCAATAGGAACCACTAAGGACAGTGGGCTTTTATTGAATGGGATGTTTAAACAGACTGAACATATCTAGAACGTGAAAGCAGTACAGAATGGAAACTCAAAAAGAATGATAGGACTATGGAAGAGTGAGAAGTCTGTCTGGAGTGATGACTATTATTTCTCAACAGAGATATATACAACCTTTCAATAAACATCCTATCAAGTGCTACAGGAAGTGCAGAGATTACACTTTTTCACAGCATTATTAGAGAATCTGTTTATCAATGTTTGTCAGGCATTTTGAACAAGGGCACATTTATATGCAGTAACAGTCATATTTAGCTGCTAGGCAACTATGACAAAATGTAAGGCTCTTCCTCCAGACTACAACCACAACTTCACTGCATCTTGACACCCTCTATTTCTTCCTATGCACTATGGAATCATGGCCATCTGTGTTTTGGTTCCACTCAAATACTGTACCGCTTTTGGCTAGGATAGTGTTAATTTCTTGCATAGCAGGAAGTTTTAACTTCCTGTATCATCCTCAATTTGAATTAAAACTGGCCAGGGATGTCCAAAACTTCAAGAAAGGCTTCTTCAGTTACGTTAAAAACAAGCAGAAAGAGAAGAAGGGTATCGGCCCACTATTAAACTGGAAAGGTGACCCAGTTGCCAACAAGACTGAAAAGACCAGAGGTCCTCAAAACCTTCCTTCATCTTCTTTACTAGTACTGTTGGGTCCCAGGAACAAAAAATCCAGACCGATACAGACATAGACCTGCCATCAGTGAAGTGAAGAGCTGGCGTGTTGACTCTCACAAGAGCTTGACTCATCCAAATCAACAGGCCCAGATGCCATCCACCCAAGGGTATTAAAGGAACCAGATGATGTCATTGCGAGGCTACTCTCTAATATATAAGAAATCATCAAAGTCAGCTGAGGTCTCTGAAGACTAGAAGGCTAATGTTACCCATCTACAAAAAGAGTTCCAAAGAAGAGCCAGGTAATTATAGACCCATTGGCCTAGCATCAATCCCAGGAGAAAAATCTCCCAGGGATTATTACAAGTAAACTGAAGGCGGCGATAGGGAAAAGCCAACACAGATTCAAGAGGGGCAAGCTGTGCTTGACAAACCTGTATTGCCTTCTAGGACAAGGTGACATGCTCAGCTGATGTGGGCCGAGCAGTGGACATTGTTCACCTGGAGCTCTCCAAGGCTTTTGACATGGTCTCCCTCAGCTTCCTCCTTGAGAAACTGACACACTATGACCCAGATAAATGGTCTGTGTTGTGGGTGGGGAACTGACAGGCCACACACAGACAGTGGTAATAAAGAGCTCTTTCTCAGACTGGCAACCTGTCACTAGTGGGGTCTCCCAGGGATCAATATTGGGCTCAATGCTGCCTAATATCTTCATTAAAGATTTAGATACTGGAGTTAAGAGCACCCTGATGAAGTTTGCTGATGATTCAGAAACAAACGGGGAAGCTGACATCCCAGAAGAGAGGGCCACTCTCCAAGGTCTTAACAGGCTGGTCAAGCGGGTTAGAAGGACCTGGATGAAGTTTAATGAGGATCAAGTGTAGGGGCTTCCATCTGGGAACACATAACCCACAAATGCAGCTCAAATTGGGAGCCACCTGGCTTGAAAGCAGCATTAAGGAGAGGGACCTGGGGATTTTAGTGGAGAAAAGACTCAATATGAATGAACAGTGTGCTGTGCTGGCAAAGAAAACCAACAGGATGCTGAGCTGCATTAATAAGGAGATCATAAGCAGGGGTAAAGATGTCATTCTCCCAACTCTACCCAGTGCTGGTCAGACCACACCTTGAGTACTGTGCAGAGTTTGGGTCCCCACTCTACAAGAAGGGTGCTGGCAGGCTGGAAGACTCTCTTTTTACAAATACTTCCATGGTAAAGACAAGGGGTAATAGGTACAAGTTACTACCAGGAAAATTTGGACTGGATGACAGGAAAACATTTTCCACTATTCCAAATGTTAAGCATTGGAATAAGCTCCCAAGGGAGGTGGTGGATTCCCCTGCACTACACAGTTCCAAGGCCCATCTTGACAGGGTTGTGAGCCATCTCATTTAAACTATATTCTTACCCTGAAAGGTTGGATTAGATGATCCTTGACTTCCCTTCCAACCTGGTATTCCACAATTCCTTTATTTTGGAATTGTGATCAAAAGAGTATTGATAACATAAGGACGTTTAAGTTATTGCTAAGTAGTGCATACACAGAGTCAAGGTCTTTTCTGCTCTTCACACCACTGCACCAGCAAGCAGGCTGGGGCTGCAGAAAAAGTTGGGATGAGACACAGGTGGGACACCCACCTGTCTGTGGGAACTAGTGAATGAAGAATTGGTTTCACTTTGCTACTGTGTGCAACTTTCACTTTATCTATTAAACTGTCTTTATCTCAACCCAAGTGTTTGCTCACTTTCACCCTTCCAGTTTCCTCCCCCATCCCAACGTGAGGAAATGAGTGAAAGATTGTGTGGGACTCGGCTCACCTACTTCAGTTAATCCATGACTATGAATTAATGAAATTCTAAGCTGACTAGCAAAACTAAATACAGTAAAATGGACTTCCCAGTTAAAGGATCTTCCCTATGTCTCTAATGAAAGAGTAAAATGATATAGGCCTGAATCTACTCATACAGATACTCATTTTCTATCTTTGGGTGTGAGGATTTTGGGTCAGGCCTACCACTGTATGACAATTTCTTGGAGCCAAATTAAGTATGTTTACCTCGCAGGCATAGCAGGTAGAATAGCTTGAAGATATCCGTGTTTCAGTCTATCCTACAGGACAGAGATGCCTTGTGTATCACAGATCTAGATGTCACTATACTGACATAGGAGAATCTCAGCTATTTTTAAGAGAAGCACTTCACTTGATCCTTGGCCAAAGAAAAGAGGAGCAACCCTGCTAAATCCAGTGGGGGCAGTGATGCAATTCATCCCACTCTTCTCCTTCACATGAAGGGAAAATACAAACAATTTGTTTAAGTATGTAATGCAAGAAAACCAGCTACAAAGCAGTAACATTTAGACCACATTCTGCTAGTACTATCTCTGAGAGAATAATTTCAAGTTCATGCAGAAATTATGTCCTCATTTTACATCATGATGAAACATAAGAACAATATTTCTAGTGATCTGATATATAATCTACCTGGCACAGACAGGGAAGTGAAATACGTTTACAATAATTTGCCACTTTGCTGTTAAACTGAGGCACTACTTCGACAATTGTCAGACACTTTATTCAAAAGGATCCTTAGCTAAGTCTTCCTCAGTTCAGATATCTGCATTGCCTTACTTGATGTATTTCAACACTTTGCCTAAATGGAAGTCTTAAAAACCTGAAGCTACTTTGCCAAGCATACAGGAAATATTTCTGGAAAATTATTAGCCACATGATCATCCTGCAAGCAGTACTCTCCTCAATTACAGTTATCCATAGCCTACAGCATTCAGTCAATAGCACTGATGCTAGCAAAAGCTAATCCTGCAAGGGAAGAAACGTTCCAGTTGTAACAGGAGATTCCACAGCTTCAGACATTGTCATCCCCTCGCACTTGAACTGAAAGCTTTGTTAAGAGCAGTGCCCCAAGTGAAACCACAGCTACACACAGGTCAGAGTAAAATACACTGGGTTCAGTCAGGACATAATTTCACTGTAGGAATTTCGTTGTCACTAGGCTTACTGCATTTTCAATATCCTTTCTTCTGCTTAGAATAAAGCAGTTAAAAGGGGGCAAGGAAGCACCATGTTATATTGTCACAACTATATTTACGTACAGAACAGAGAAGATCTGACAAACTGCAGTCCGGTGACTCCAACTTCACTTTTAGAAGAGAAATTGGAAATGCTTGCTATGGCCTCATTTACAAACCTTTAAAACTGTATGCTGCACAGTCCAGACAGTAACTTAAACTCATTAAAAAAGAGACACATGGCAAATTTACTGCATGTATTGCTGGTATGACAGATGTTAAGTGTGACACAACGAACATTTTCTTTATCTCAATTTCAAATCAGTTAATTCTACATCAGACAACAGTTTCTGCTGACCCTACAGGGTCTCACAGTAGAGAATTTGCTCATAGAGATTAAGAAGTGGCTCACAAAACAGGAATGGAGAATGTTACATCAAGAGAAAACACAATGGTTATCAATAACTTGATTTTGTTTATGCAGTTTACACTGAAGAGAGTATTCCACAGGCTATCACAGGAGGCTAATAATGTCAATAGCAAAAAGCCACTCTGGGCTTTCTCCTCTTCAAGAGGCTGAACAGTCTATCTTCCCCAAACAGTCCTCAACAGCATGCTTTCACAGACCAAGGCTAATATCCTCTGCTAGGTACCAGGCTGAGCTTTATAAGTGAAACACAAAGGAAAAGAGCAGAGGGAAGGATCATTTCCCTCAATCTAAGTACTACCGTGAACGTGGTCTTAAAGGCTTATGATTCTAGATCATTGCTACTATAGTTCATAGAGCTGCTAGCACATAGGTTGATCCTCCCAGATCAGTTCCCTCCCATAACTACAGTTCAAATCAATTGTTGGTGGCATTCTTCCTTGAGAGTCCTAGGAAGCACCTAACTATGAAGGAGCAAGTCACCAACAGGGAAAAGTCAGGATCACTTTACTTGGGGGAAAAAAAAATACCGATAACTAAGTTAAGTGTGGCTGACAGTATTCCACAGCATGAAAGTTACTAGCATAACAGCTCATCTCCACGCTGTTAAACACACAGAGTGCCTGAACTCAAATCCATCAGGAAGTTGTCCCTAGTCAACTGATACTGAATTTTAACCTGATAACCCATCACTTTTCAGAAAGCTTATCTTGAAACTTAACTCCAAGTTAGCTTGGCATTATCTTGACAGCTTTCATCAAGAAAATCATCGGGTGAAAGAGACAGAAGTTTCATATGACATGAAGGTATATGAATTTTTTTTTCCAGTTTATCCTCCCTGATGGAAATTTCCAGCATAATTAAAGATACTGGAGACTTAGACCAGTCAGGTCTGTATTGAAGCAGCCAAACTAGCACTTTCACATAGAGCTCTCCAGTAAATCTGCAAAAGCAGTGTCTATGTTTAACCCATACCTGGGGATAAACTACAGCAGTTTCCCTAGTACGTGATGATCCCTCCCCAGAAGAAAAGGATGATCAAGGAAAGGAGAAAAAACTCACAGCTAGAAATGAAGGCAAATATAATAAAAGAACCAAACAGGTAGTAGAGTCAATAAAAGATCTATAAAGTTATACTCAGCCCAGCAGTCACAGTATCCAGGAAGGTAGCCTTTGGAAAACAAGAGAGGAAAGACAAGAAACTCCACTTTCTTTAGCAAACTCGCCCCACCTTTTATCCTGAACGTGATGCTCATGGTCTGGGATACACCTGCAGCCAATTGGAGTCAGCTGTCCTGGCTGACTCAGACCTGCTAACAGACTGCAGCCCATGGCTGACCTAGGATTATGTCCCATCAAAACCAGAACAAGCAGTTTTATTATTTTAATATATTATACATAAACACAGCCAGATGTCTTTCAAAATCTTCCAAAACTGTTCAATCAGCATAAACCCATGCATCATAACTTGAGACTCACAGTGAACTCAAGGGATACAAGCAAAGAGCAATGCCTGAAGGGATTACCTCCTCTGTTCTTTCAAAACTGACAACCACACCATCCACTGCATTTATCTGACATATAACCATGTGTTTCTGTTTAACACTTACTTTGAAATTCATGACTTGTTGTCTCCTTGCTACCCGAGCAATCACAGGAAAGAAGTGTGGTGGCTGACTTAAAATACCCAACATTATAGATAGGTGGATAGATACAAAGAAAAAAAGAAGATAGACAGATATGGTTAAAATAATATTGAACTTCCTATTTGTATTCTTGAACAAGCAGAATCCCTATTGCCAGGTCTTACAAGCTGATGTTCAGCTCCTGACTCATGCATGAAGTCAATCACTACAGGAATTCTGGAGTTTAAATTTCTATTGTTAGGCAGTCAACTGTCCATCACATTGTGTCACCCTCCCCTCCAATCATTATCCTTTGAGTATGCATCAATCACTGGCATTTTGCTTATGAAAATATTATCTAAGTGGTCAGCTAGTAAGCAGTCCTGTCTCCTTACATTCCATGTATCTCAATCAAAGTAGAATTAAATAAAACAACAAAATAAACATATATAAAGAGAATCTGATTACATAGAGATTTATACTACTCATCTGAAAATGCATGTGTTATTTAACTACTATTTTAAAAATCAATCTCCTTAGTTCACGAGTTACTGTTAGATTGTAACTAAAAGTATGTGTCACTACTGATACTGGTATTGTGATACACTCTAAGACACTGATCCTAGCTCACAACTCTCTACTATCTCTCAGAGATGCTACAAAGTACCAAGTTGAGAATACAGAGTCACAAACCTAGCTGAAAAGCAGTAAAATCTGCAGTTTTTCTTCTCCTATTAGAGAAACTGCAGTACGTGTTAAAATAAAACCCAAATTCCTGGAGAACCCTCCAGTCCCTGCTGCTGCTGCAAAGAGTCAGTGGCTAAGCTGTAGACTGTAACTTAAGCTTCTGCCATGGTGAACAGATAGTGATGCACCAAATCAGTCAGCCACTGTTAAACAGTTTAATGATGTTATGCAAATTGTATAGTATTAGTAGTCATCATATAGTAAAAATAAGACTTTGTCAGCAGTTAGAAGTACTTCGACCTTCGAAAGTGGCAAGTTTCAACAGCAGAAAACATAGCAGCAAATACAATTTTGAAGAAAAAACTGAAAAGAGGTATTAAATGAGCACTGTGGTTAGTGTATGATAGTTTTAACATTTTGGTGTTCCTGAGGAGTTGGCTTACTTGACATAACAGAAATATTCAGTTTCTTCTTGTATCTGTGAATTTCTCATCCTTGTACCAGAAAAAAAAGAATCAAACCAAAAAAAAACCCAACCCAAACCAAACCATACAAATGTGAACTCACAGAAGACAAACAGAAATACTCCAAAAGCCTTTTTATAATTTTCAAATCGACCTGGTTGATTCCACAGGCCTTATTCACAATTGTCAGCATTCAATTAAATGTTATTGGAACAAGAGATTTTTCACGCACGGTGTCTGAACAGCGTAAGTGACAAAAAGCAATGAAGTGGAGAACTCAACGCAATAGAGTCCACATTTTCAGTCTAATACAATAGCTACAGAGTTCTCAAGGCAGACAGACTAATGCAGAAGAATAAACATTACAGTCAATGGCTGTCAGTAGAGCCATCAGCTTCACTGGATGAGGAAAGTTACAGTTAGACTGAGAGTATAGGACAAAGAAGGAATCCAGTCCATTACTGCTGTTGAGACAAGTCATACTGTGTAAGTCCTTTCATTAAACAGATTTCTCCTACAATGACTTTTCCCCCTCAACATTACCTCCCTAATGTTCTTCCTGGAAAAGTAGTTCAAGATGATGATTTTTTACTTTCTTGTAACTACGAAATTCAGTTTATACATAAGTCATGTATTTCCACTTCTTTTTGTACCGCTTATCTATAATGCACAGGTTAACCCAATGGATTTCCACCTTATGTATTTAACACATAAATAAACACTGTTAATTTGCTCGGTTAAAGTGCTTGGCAATTCAGCACATTTGAAACAGCTTGGAGTAAAATATTGGACCCAATGAAATCAAGGGCACAATATGACCAATTCATTGAAATCAGAAGCTTGTCATTTTCTCCAATCAAGATCACTAGATCAGGTACCTTGTAAGGGTAATAAGTACACAAGGAAACAAGTAACAGTTATACAAAAGAAATTACATCAAATATGGGTGAATTCCCTTCATTTTCCTGTCTCTAAATGGCTCCTTCTTATCTCTGAAACATGGGCAGTGTATGAGCTGCAAAACAAGAGAGCACACAGCAGAAGAATACTTGTACTCTCCGTTTCTATATAAACCTGAGGGCTGCTGACTTCTTTCAACAAATCTGTGAAATCTTTGTTCCAAAGGAGAAAAATAACCAATTTTTTTTTTAATTAGCTACTTTACCAAAACTCATTACACAACTTTCAACTACACATGTAGCTATTTTACTTCAAAAAACATGTTAACACCTACAAAGCCCTTGCTTTGCAGGGCGTTTAAAGCTGAAAGTCCCACTCTGTTCTTTTCTAGCTGTCATGCTATAGCTAATGGCCATGGTGAATCTCTCTATTGTATTAGAGTTGGTTAAAAACAGGTTAACAAGTTAAAAAAACTATAGTTAATTTAGGCTCTCCTGTCCTTAGTCACTCCTAACCTTTAAAAAAATGTATTGTTCTAAGACTTAAAGCTCAGTTTCCCCTTAAGAGTCAGTTCCTTTGCTGATGAAAATTTAGAGAAGGCAGGCAATATTCATAGACATTAAAACACTCTTCTAATGAAACAGACTTTTTATTTTGAGTGAAGCTAAAGAAAGAACATATTTCTATAGAATCCAAATCTTTTGGCCCAAATTAAATTGACATCACCTCCTTGGAAAGATCTTGCATGTAGGGAAAAATTCTCTAATATCTCAGTGAAAAAGGCATCTAAGCAATTAATCTATGAAGAACAATGACTCTATCTTTATCTGACTGCTGGGACAAGAAGTGAATTCTCTTGGCAGCCAGGAAAAATGATAGGATTATTCACAAAAGAACTAAAATACTGGTATTTTTTTCCCCCTAAATGAGCCTGTCAGTGCAAAACAATAGAGTAGAGCTAAGTATTACAAAGGAAGCTCTTTCGGAATAACAGATTGCAGATATATCACTCTTCCTTCTCAAATGCAGACCTAAAACTCAACAGCAGATCTAGTCTTTCTATAATTACATGACATCAGAAAACTCATTTAAATAGTATATCAGGTAGCATACTGAGTTCTTTAGAAGTTTAGGTGTATGAGTAGGTAAAAAAGCAAAACACATAAACATAAAATGGTAAATAACACTCTTATTCTGACCCCATTAATTTCACAGTTCTGAAGACCTTAAACAAGCAATGTAAATAAATCAGTGAAATACCACATCTGTCTATCATGAGATCCAAATTCTGGCACCAACACAGAAACAGCATTTTCTGTTGAATTAATCTGTATTTTACTTTACCTAACAAAAGTATTTGAAAACAGAGATAATTATACCTGAAGGCCTAGGGTCTTACCCAAAGAAATGATTAAAATGCCATTTTCATCTTCTTGAGGGCTGTCTATCAGACAACAGACATTCAGCAAGCCTATTCTTCTAACATATCTTTTGTAAGTATTTGCTTTTTATAAAAATGCTCACCATTCTCTTCTTTCCCCTCAAGGGCATAAAATAGCTGTTTAGAGGTTTGTATGTTCAGGAATCATCAAAATAATTTCTAGTAAGGCATCAAAAACCAGTCAGAAGCACTGAGTTCACAAAACGTGCCAGAAGTGCTTGCTGTAAGTTAGGTAGTATGTTTTACACAGATTTAAACAGGCTCAATCCGGGTCTCATTAAGGTTGAAGGCAAAACTGCTTTGTTGCCAGTGGAGAAACATTGTCTTCTTTATATCCCTAATTAAATATTTACAATACATGAGATCTGAAGATGTAAGGAAGTGTCAGCCTCTTATGCTAAGGTATAAATGTGTTTAGTAATGTGCAGTGCATCAGAACAGCAGGATGGAAATTGTAGTACCACGAAAATGGAGTTCTGCTTTCTGTTTGGTCAGAAGTACAGGTGTCTGGTGTGATCTGAGCTCATCTACATTATCCATGACATGGCAGATATATCATCAGCTCATTACCCCATGTTGTCCTGGAACACTAGTATCTAGAGGTCAAATGGGATAGACCATAGGGCCTAAATAGCAACATGTACCAAGACAAGTGTAATGAACTTCACCACTGCAAGGGAAGATTCAATCCCAAATTGCAATGTCTGGATGCCAGCGTCTACCTGGGGAAAGTTCCATAGATATAGCACCCTCCACCATCCTTAAAACTGGGAACTGGATTTAATTACCTAAGCAGAAGTGTCTAGCATCTAATGTCTTCTAGGATGACTTAGAACACATAGCCTGGGTTCCTATTGCTAGCCTAAAAACATGAAGCTTTTGTAAGTCCCATTTCTGCCACACTTGTGCAGATCTTGGCTAAGGGCATCTTAAATGGTGCTGGATGCCTATGCATAAGACATTGAATCACACTATTAGTCAACACTAACACTAGAGCCCATAAAATGAGATTCAACTCACTCTGATACAAACATTAACTGGTTGGCTGAATTAGTCTGTTTCATTGACTTCAAGGAGCAGACTGTTATTAACAGTTTTGAAACATGACATGTACAGCACAGTTGAACACCTAAATTTAAGTACTGTTCTCTCAAAATGAATCTTTTTTCACAATCTAAGCCTGCAACTTGCCCACTTGCTTGAAAATATCCCTCAACCAAATCATCCTGCACAAATTTCATCAGCAGGATGAAAAAGCGGCAAACAAACTCCATCTTCACTTGTGGAATATCTTGAGATCCTTATTTCACCAGTCTTACACAATTTGCAAAGCAGGGACATTATGACAGCTGTTATGCGCAAGTGCCACGAACATATTTAAGTCTGTGTTGATGACCACACTAATTAAGTAAACTCTAACAAGTAAATTCTAAAATAAGATTTTGTAACAGCATATGATCTCTAGATACCCACAATGCTGCTACCAATACCTGATTTTATTCACTAGGTAGCAATGGTTAAATACAACAAGGCATAAAGGCATACTACTTTGAGAAAATCATCATCTAGTGAACTATGAGCGAGACATAGTGTCAGCAATCCATACACATCAGCATATCTTTTAAAACCAGACAGTGTTAGTCTGTTTTCACTGCAATAAAGATTTCAAATGGAGTGTAAATTTAAACCAACCCATCGTTTCTCTCTGTCCCACCCCTATTTCTATTCTGTAAAATTAAAGGAATACACTGAATTAACAATCAACACATGCCTCCTATGTTCATATATAGCTCTTATCACCCTAGATTATAGAACAGACATCACTTTCTGTCAGAAACGGTCAAACTGTTGCCAGTAGCCAAAGAAAAGTCTGCTGCAGAGAATTCTTCCACTGTAGTTTCCCCCACTGTACTTTTACCAGCTTTTTTTTCAGTTCTGATTTCATAAGTCTCACACTGTGGATTTTAAAACTCGACCTGACAAATTCCAGTAAATATACATTAGTATATGCTGCACTGGCAGAGAAATAAGCTCTTGAGAAGTTTTTCCCGTGTCTAGCATCTCTGATTCTATGGTTCAGTAAAGACTGCTGATTTTCCTGGACTGCAGGCAATGGTCTGTAGGAAGACAAGCTGAAGAGAAAGGAAAAAAAAAAAAAAGAAAGAAAAAAGAAAGGAATTAAAAAAATATTAAAGTAAGAGATAAAAAGGAAAGAAGCATCAAAAAGTAGGCTGGAAAATGGAAAGAAGGAAGACAGGTCATAAGGTGAACTCATGGTACAGGAACCCTGAGGAACAAAATTCAGTTTCCACTTCTATCATACTTAAACTTAACAGCATAGCAAATCTCTTATTTCCCCTGTGTCTCATCCGCCTACCATTAAGTTTTTAACATCCAGGGTATGTGAGCAGCATGTCTGCCTGTTAGTGGTGTCTAATAAAAAAACATTAAACCCTGGAGCAGTGAAAGGTTAAACTTTTATTGTATTTTACAAAAATCCACAAATGTTCCAACAGGAAAGGTACTCTGACGACAAAACAAGATGAATATTTGCAAAACGACATACTCATTTAATATGCACATTCATTCAAAATGCATTGATTTTGCACTGCGTAACAGCTACAAGCTGATCCAAACCCCATTTTATTTGTTAAGACTTTTACATTTATTTAAATACATTTTGAAGCAGACTATTTGTTTTCATATTTGGGTAATAAAAATTGTCATTCAAACTTTCATTCTGAAAGGGAATGCGATAGCTGTGTCTTCACTTATCTAATGACATCCTTCACGCAATCCAGCTGACAATGTTCTCCATTAAGTTTTGGTACTTACGTTTAAATAAAAAACAACCTAAACTGAAAAACCAGCACAGTTTGAAGAGGTACAGACATGTTTTTCACATTCTGTGTTCTGGTACCTTTCCCTTGCATATATTAGTTACTTGAACGCTGACACAGATGATCAAACTGAAACACTGAACCAAGTGTATCTCCAAGATATTAAAGAGGACAGGAGCCAGCACTGGGGGACACCACTAGTGACCGGGTGTCAGTCAGAATTAGCTCCATTCACTACCACTCTTTGGGTCACTCACAATATGATTCAAACAGAATTAATGCAAAATGCAAAATACTTTTCATCTGCTGTCACAAACCAGTTGCCAAATAATATGGTTTATGAATGTTTTCTCACAGCATAATGAAACCGACTATTGGTCTACAGAGAGAAAGCATCAAGTGACTTTAATGTTTTACAGAGCTATTGTGACTCATTGCTTCAGCTTTGCATTCCCTGTCACAGTGGTTGAGAGCCCAAAATTTTAAACCCCTTTCCCAATACCAAGTTCAATCCTCAGCACTTGAGATTGGATTGCCTAAAGCTAAACATTGAAATCAATAGAGGATAAGTTTCCCTGCACCCTGAAGCCTTGATCTCGAAATTAACAGGAGACTTTAAGCACAGCAAAAACACCTGAATAAATCTCTAAGTCAATTATGTGCTGTAATACCTCAAAAGGTATATTAGGAACATTACGATGAGAGCTGAAGTACAGATAACTCCTCAGCTGGTGTAAACCTGTTGATAGTAAGTAGAGAAACACTGTACCAACAGTTTTGGTTAATAAGTAAAACTACAAAATTATTATTTTTTTTATTTCTGTAATTCATGTCAATTTTAATTCACCACAGCAATAAGTTGTTGCCACTTAATTGCTCTTTACTGTACAGAAAAGATGCTTATAATGAATGATGATAAGCAGGAACATGAATGAACAGTTGCCAGGCAACCAATAAATAAAGGTTCCAAATAGCGTGACCTCTCTTTAAAGGATAAAGCTCTAATCATAATTATTTCTCAAATCCATTTCAGTGCCAGCTAAAATCATGTTTGCAGCACTAATCCTAGTCCTCCTCATACAAAATGAAACCGAATCTGTCATCTGACATATCACAGATAACAAACAGTTTCAACCTGATCCTTTAGATGATGGTCGATAGTGCAATTTGAGGATAGTGATCAGGTTAGACAATAAACTGGAATCCAAACCAGAAAGGTGAGAATAATTGAGTCATTTAAATAGGATAATTAAAATATAATTCTCAAAAAGCCACATTGTTCATTTGAGGATCTTCAGAAAGCATCAACACAAAGTCTTCCAGCGTTAAACTCCACAAAATGATCATTTGGTAGTAGAAGGATGAGACTTTAAAACACTGAAAAACAAATGTAGCTTGCAATGTTTTTAAAAATCTATGTAATACTACATTCTATCTTTATAAACTCTTGCAAGTCAGTCTTGCTGAGTGCATAAGCAGAGCTGAGGTGCCTAGAGCAAGCACTGACCTTTCAGATGGATTCAAATAAAACTGACAAAGAGCAACATAAATCTTAAGCCAGTTAAAGAACACTTTGAAGAAACAAAGAGTGGTTATACAGAACTTCCACACTACACTTCCTCAATAACAGCAAGGGGAGAGCTTGAGTTATTCAGGAGTTTTTGGTGGTCTAATAAAATGTGTATTTATTTCAGTTAGTGCTCATATCAGAAGACATTAGGAATACCTGGTTTGGTAGGTGTATCTTTCACTACATCAGGTGATCACATAAATCTCTTTATTTAATCATTTTGATTCTTTTCTGTAGTAGAATTGAGAACCACTAATAACTGTAATGCTTAAACACTAAACAGTCAAAGAATTCAAACAGAAAATAAGATGAACTATAATAACGTAACACGACATGAGAAAAACAAACGTGTCATACAACTAAGTTCAAATATACTATGACAATTGGGAACTCATAAGAACTGACACACCGTGTTTTCAATCTGTCTTTGAGCAGAATAAACTTTGTCAATAGCTCAAAATAGTTTCATACTTTGCAATATAAAATTGATCTACTGGAATTTTTGTAAGCAGGAATTATTGTTTCAATTACAGCAGAGAATGCACTCAGCCAGCTCATAGTCTCCACATTTATTTCTTCATATCAAATGAGAACCAGCTCAGCATATAGTAGGTATTGGGCTTTTATGACAGAAAAGTGTTCAGTTGCCACTTAACTAACACTTTCTAATTATTTTTCCTGTCTTCATATCTCTCCTCATCAGAAGCACTTACAGGATGTTTTCCTTGTATTTCCTCAAAAGTCAAATAGGAAATAAATCAAGTCTTATCCATGTTTTTATTAATCACTTTATTCAACAACTCTCCAGCCTTCTAATAATTTCAGTAGGACTTCTTGTTCTAACAAAAATCCAATTCATTTAATTGCTACCTTAGGCAAGAGTGCAATTCTGAATTTTAGTAACTGCGAATCATGCATACTGGCTGCAACTGAAAGCAATGCAGAAGACCCTGCTAGCTCTTTTTATGACATGTGGCACTGTTTATACCAAACCCACTTTAATTGCTTCTCCATAGCTTTGCACTTGCATTTTAACAAACTATTAAAAACCTGTTGTTGTGCTTGCAAACCTGACAATCAACCCCACTAGTTGAAGAGTATGTACAGGCGATACTGGAGAGTATTTTCCACTCCCGAATGTTTATTCCTTTTCAGTCGCTAGCTGAAGAATTAAACTGGTCTTGTTTTAAGCTTAAACGACCCACAGCCTCTGGGAGAAAAGGTCATGCATTACCATTCAGCAGGACCCAGAAGCTAACTGTAAAGTTTATTAACACTGAAAACATGAGAGTTGGCAGACACTACCATGGAGGAAACCGAGGTTTGTATTCCACCATATTTTGTTCCACAATATGCAGTTTAACTGTCTCACCTCCGAAAACAGGAGACAACACTTTTTCTAAAAGCTCCTCATGCCAAAAGAAGAGTAACTTAGGTTCTCCCCTAGGGATTCAAGTCTATATATTGAGCATTAGAAGAAGGAAAATAGAGCACAACTGCAAGCTTGAGGAGAGAGATGATGAAGCATGCTTGCGTTGTCTCTAGTGTTTCCCACATTACAGACACAGTCAGTGAAACTGAGTCTAAAAACAGTTCTTGCTCAACAGGCTTTATGCAGCTGATAGAGTTTTTCACAGGAGTAAGAGTAGGGACTATTAGAATCAGAGATTAATCTTATTCTAGATTCATACTGATTCTGTCTTCTTGTCTCAAGTACCACTTTTTCTTTAATAAAACGGTGACATTGTTTACTATTTTTATATTGAATATTTACTAGTAAATTAAACATACATATACTTGTTACTTAAACATATTTACAAAATAATTACAACAGAAGATAAACTCAGTTTAATACCAGCTCAAACAGTACATTATTATTTTATTTATTAATATATATATACTCTGTACAGATGATATTTGTGAAGGGCCATCTACAGGCACTCCCAACAACATACAAAGGATTTCTCTTTGAGCAACACAAGCTATTATTACTAGGAACCCAGGGAGAGGGGGTAGGGGATGGAATTTGATTGCTCTATCATTTTTTCAGTAATAAATTATCTTGTGTGTGCTTGCTGTCACTGACAGACATTTCCTCTGCCAGTGTACAGAAACAGCTGAAACTAGTAGAAAAACTCTACACTGATGGACAGATTCTTCCATTAGTGCACATACTCATTGACGTTACCATTTTAGACCAATAGTTCAGCACTGAGAAGAGAAAGCTGACAGCAGAGACCTTAGTTTTCCTCACGATGTCAGAAACAATGTCTCACAAAAATTCCACTGGTAATCAGAGTTGAAAATGAATACTAAGATCCTCCTACCTACAGGACTACTGGAATCTTTACCTTCACCATAAACTCCTTTAACTCTTAGATTACAAGCATCTCTCACGCAGTCACACATGAAAGCTTTTACTGACTGAGAATGCAAGTGCGCCGCTCCAGAGTTTCATTCTCCATGATTTGAATACTGTCCAGCTATGTCTATTTTCTTAAATACCACATACATCAATGCATTTTAAGACTGACAACTCAGTTGTCATTGAAAGCTTGAGGACTTCATCCGCTTAGATGTTTGATCAAAAGAAATTTTACCAAATAAGAGAATTCTAAAGAACAGCAATGCTCACATAAGCTTGTTAACTTCAGCTTTGGGGGTTATTTAATACCTTTGAGCTACACAAATATCTCCTAAAACTTGCCCTGTCCCACAGCCTAACAAAACTGCATTGAAACAAACAAATCAAGAAACTGAAACATTGCTACAAATATTTTGCTTATCAATGAGTACTGTGGATTAAACAGGATACAACAAGAGAAAATAAATTATCTCCACATCTTACGTTCAACAGGTATTTGTATTTAGAGACAAGAGCAAATGAAAAAAAAACAAATCTGCTTTCCAACCATCCTAAGCATTTGTTCCGTGACATTTCATTGGAATAGCACTTCTCTCCTGAACCCTACTTCATGTATTTCTTCTATTACCAGAACTATTTGCCAGATTTTCACAATTTGCTATCAGTTACAACTGTTTTATTCACTTCTGCTGACACAGGGGACCATATAGCACAATACATACATGCTGTTGCCAAGCTCTTTGCCTCAAAATTCCCACTCTTTTAGCCTTTTGTGTTCCCAACAAAGAAAACTGACCTTTCAATGATGCTCAAACGGTGCAAATATACAATGGCTGCTCTGAGGCAATCTCAGGTCCATTTAGACCAAGACCATATCATTGACAGTGGTCAAAAGTAGTTGCCTAGGTACATGTCCCATATTTTAGGAGAGCTCTTGAATACTAGACTAATTCCTTGGAACCAGGCAATCTGCAGCTTACAGACCCAAATATGAAAAGAGAATGGGTGTGCTGGCATACACACTTTGCTTCAGAAGCGCAGGGAGGAAGAACAGGAGATGGCATACTTCAAAAGGGAGAAATGTGTGCCCTCATTACATACACACATGCTACTTCAATCCACCCAACAGTGTTTCTTGCTCCCGATATTGCCTTTGCCCTCAAAATGTGTTGTTTTCCATATGGAAGAGGTGGCAAAACCAAAAGTGTTTCCCTTCTTTCCTCATAAAACCTCCTTCTGACTGGAGCTGGCCTCCTGTTCATATTCCACTTGACTAAACCAATCTTTTTCTCCTCCCACACTAGCTCCATCTGCCGCCTGTCTCTCCAGCAGAGCCAGATGCCAGCAAAGCAGACTACTGTGGGAGGAGAAAGTTCTGTCGCTGGAATTTCTTCCCCATACCCTGCAGGGGGCCAGGCTGTGAAGCCTGGAGTTGATAGAGAGCGCAACTTCCTCTCTTCCACGCTGCATCACCCTACTCATCAGCGAAGGCAGATGAGGACATGACATAAGCAAAAGAAGGATAAAACTTCATTGTGCTCTCTGCCATATGCGACTTTAATACCTATATAGTAAAAGTCTCACAGTTGTCCTCCAGCCGAGCATGATACACGTCATATAAACGTGTAAGAAGACACTAGCCCTGCCCCAAAGAGCTTTACAACCAGAGAGCAGCAGAGCTGCGTATCTGTGATAAGGAACGAACAAGACTGACTAAAGCACAGACAACACATTTTAAGAGTAAGATTTATAATCGGGAAAGATTATAATGATTGGGTGAAAAGATAATAGCTTCTGTAGAGATACAAGTCAAAGAGAAGCTACGGATGTGTGCTGTTGAGAGGAAAACTGCATGTGGCAAGGGAAAATGCCTGTAGGGAGGGAAGGGCTAGGAAGAAAGAAGACATAGGGAAAGATTTTTACTTTTTTTATGTTTGAGGTGATCTTGCATGAGGCAGAGAGAGAAGTACAAGTAAGAACTTTAGACACAAAGGGAGACAGTCTAGGAATGGAGGAGTATCTGCAGGAGCAATCTTGCCAGAGACAGTAGCAAGAATGAGTGTCACTAAGTGAGAACAAGAGCTCAGAACAAGCAAGTGTGCATATGTGTGAGACAGAGGAAAAGACACAGACGTCTTTTCTCAGAGAGAAAGAATTGTGAGAACCCAAGAGATGAAAGAGACTAGAAACAGAAATGAGTGAGGGCTGTGTACGAGTGCAGCAGAAAGTTTGGAGAGGGATTGGCAGGACAGAAGAAACTGAAGGAACAAGGAGGTTTAACAGGAAAATAGAATTATGTTGCAGAAGTTTAAAGTGCATATAAATTAAAGAGACACCTAACAAGAAAGATGGAGAAGTTGAGCAGACAAGGAAAGAATGATGGAAATAGACATATCACACTGAAATAATCAGATTAGGGAAAAAGGCTCACAGCAGCACAGATTGGGTTGAAAGGAAGAAGAAAAAAGAGGAAAGAACATATGCAAAGGTGATGAAGTCAGTAAAGGAACATTATTTTATAAACAGTACTGTGCAAAACCCCCAAAGGGAAAAACTGGGAGTGTATAGAAAAGTGTCCAGAAATGGATGTCATCTGAATTCTCACTGTCACAGTAAACTCTTAGTTTGCTAGGTCTTACCTAGGCACCCTCACTTCATTTCACTTGGAAAAATTCTCATTGCTGATTCTCCACACCCTCTAACTTTTGTGCTATAGTTGCACCTTTATGCCGTTTGTATCACTATTTCTAGTGGCAACTCTTTTTGTTCTATTTAAATGGGGGAAAGATCGTATTGTGTTAAATACCACAAAGAAACGTGCCAAAAATCTCAAGTTTCCTTCCTCCTGTCTCCATAACGCTGTTTCATTCATTCCTCAAATGGAAGGCAGAGCAAACTCAGCAATACAGAGGTATCTTAAGTCCAGGATATGCACAGAGCCTTCCCTGAGCTGCGTGCATATTCCACGCCCAGGGTTTCCCCAGTGCCCGGACTGAGGGTCTCCCGCCTGGCGTGGGCGCGGGCAGTGGGGCGGCCCGGGCTGCTCCAGCATTCAGCATCGCGCTTTGTGCTGCCGCGGATAGCGGAGCTTCGCCCGAAACGCATCCATCAGGCGGGGGGAACTCGGGGAGGGGAGCTAGCTACCGGCTGCCGAGAGAAAGCCAACGCAGACCTGTGTCCTGGCTGCTGGAAGACATGACTGGCTGGGCTATTTCATTTGATTTGATTTCGGGAATACTAAAGAAAAAAAAAAAAAGGGGGAGGGGGGGGGGGAAGGGAAGCACACAGGCTCGCACAGGCATACGGCTGATCTTACCTCCACATTGAAATACTGCTCCGCTTTGCACACTGTAGCACATAAAATCCAAAGGAACGTTTGCAAGAAAAACACCCTGGACTGAGACACGAAATCCAACCGGCTTCCAGTGCTGAATGCGAGTACGACCATAGTGAACTGTGCTTCACTGGGCAGAAGATCTCTCGCTTTCTCTCTCTTTGCCTTAAACAAATACACAAACAAAACAATCTCCCCCTCCCGTGTCAGTGAAGAGCCCGTAGCGCAGGTTCACCCACAGCAGGGGAGGAGGAGGAAGAGGAGGAGGAGGAGGAGGAGTAGACACTTCACAGCACAGGCGGCGGCAGCGGCAGGGTCAGCTCTCGCACATCCTCACCACCAGTCCCGTATTGAGGGAATGTGGCGTCCGAGTACAGCCGCAGCCTGCACGACTCCTCTCTGCCCAGCAGCAGCAAACGCCACCCGTGTCTTCCCTCCTCCTCCTCCTCCTCTCCCTCCTCCTTCTCTCTCTCCTCCTCTCCTTCTCCTCCTCCTTTCCTTGCCTCCACCCCCCTCCGCCTCCTCCTAGGGAGGGTTGGCGGCTCGGCTCGGCTCGGCTCGGCTCGGCTCGCTGCCTTGCCTCGCCGTACTTGGCTTTGCTATGCTCTGCTTGGCCTTGCCTCGCCTCGCTCCGCTCTGCTTCGCTTCGCCTCGGCTCGGCTCGGCTCGGCTCGCTGCCTTGCCTTGCCGTACTTGGCTTTGCTATGCTTTGCTTTGCGTTGCCTCGCCTCGCTCCGCTCCGCTCCGCTTCGCCTCGTCTCGCCTCCCCTCCCCTCGCCCCCCGCCGCTCCCCTCCACTCCAGAATGTTCAGCTGAGATCTACATAGCCCCGCCCCGTAGGCGTCTTCCCGACGACGAGCTCAGTCACCGGTCCTGACGCGCCGCCGCCCCACGGTCGCTGTCTGTGGGTGATGCGCTGCTGCCCATGCGGAGCGCTGAGCGCTTTTTCAGGGGCACGTACCAAAGCAGCCACACAAGCACCAAGCTGGCCGGGAAGGCTGCCTTCTCTTCGCGGAGAAGAGTACTGAGCGGCATGAACGCCTTGCTTCTTTCCCCGCTCCTGCGGGCCGGCAGTGCGGTCGGGGCAGTGCATGAGCCCGGCGGGTACCACACGAACTCACTGCTCGTTCCAGGCCGCCCTGTGCTTAAGCCCAGTGAGGTTGGAGGATGGACACTGCTTTCGTGAACCTCTGCCCAGAGCGGGCTGCCGGAGCGGCCGCAGGGTAAATGAACAGTCAGCTTCTGGCGGGTATCCCTCAGCCTCGGCGTCCCCCTGCCGCCACCAAGGGGCCGAGGACCGCAGCTCGTCCCAGCCCCGATGCGGTCCGGTTTAGCGGAGCAAGCCCAAGCATCTGACCGTGGTGCCGTGAAACGTCTTGGGCCGGAGCCTGGCCGGGGACCAGCACCGAGTGCGAGCGGCAAACTGAAATGGTTAGGCGGTGACTAAGGCGGAGAGCTGGAGCTGCCCGGAAATGCAGCCCGTGATGGGGAAGGGTCATCGCATAGTCGCGGTGTCCCGGAGCGATTTGTCCTTTACGCGTCTCGGAACAAAATCCAGAGTCACTGCTGACTAAGTTTACAGATCCTGATGGTGTGGTTAACAGAGCTATGAACAAGCCAGAGATAATCTGGGTACTGGTTTATTTAAAATCGATTTTAATGCATCTAAATATATATTTAAGGGAAAACAATGTATGAAATACCTACAGCAAAGACAAACTTTATGATGGATAATGAAGTGCTCAAAATGCTTTGTGATTATGGCAGGTGAACTACTCATAGACTGATTTTACAGTTAATAGGACATTGAATGCAGCACTTCGGTACATTACTCAGTCAAAGTAAGACGAAATGATCCACAACTTTAGTGGGAAATAATGTGTCTTGGGGAAAAAAAGAAAAAAAAAGGCAAAAAGAAAGCAACGTTATTAAAAAGGCAACTTGAAATCCCAAACTTGAAATTTTACCTTGTTTTTACTTGTTTGGTTATCCAAAACAAACAAACAAAAAAAAAACAAAACCAAAACAAACCCAACCAAACCAAACCAAACAAACAAGCAAAAATAAACACCACCACAAAAAAACCCCGAACAGAAATACTTGATTATGACATGGAAGTGCCTGGAAGTAAAAGATAATACCGGATGGATTAAATCTTACTCAGATAGTTGAGGTCAGTAGGCAGAATTAAAACATGCAGATTACATGTATAAAATTTTGAGAACACCTGGTAGCAGGACATAGGGATGTGGTAGGTTCTTCATAATTCACTATTTTAAGATTAAGGCAGTTACCTCTGAAGAAGTAATGTTCTGCCTAATCAAAAGTAGTGGTATTTAAGCAACATTTCATATGTGATATAACTTTTTGATGTTAACTCTTTGATCTTGGAGGCATTTTCCATTCTTCAGATGATTAGTGCTATGAATGATAAAATGAAATATAGTGCTAGCAGCAAGCTAGAAGGACCCATTGGCACTTTGGTAGCCAGTATCAGAAGTCAAAATGAACTTAACAAATTAAAGAAACATCTG
This sequence comes from Tricholaema leucomelas, assembly GCA_013400475.1. Taxonomy (NCBI): domain Eukaryota; kingdom Metazoa; phylum Chordata; class Aves; order Piciformes; family Lybiidae; genus Tricholaema lacrymosa; species Tricholaema leucomelas. Next base: position 327,717 of record WAAF01019982.1, read on the forward strand.
GGAACCATCAGGAGGAAACTTAACACTTACAAACATCAATTACATTTTGGAAGGGAAAGTGAAATGTAAAATCAAATGGATGATGGTAAAAAAGCAGCACTTCAGAGAAGAATCTGGGGACTACAAGGGACTATAAAGAAAGTATGAGTCAGCAAGGTGCTACCAGTAAAGACAAGACTCATTATGGAGTATTTTAAGTGGTGAGCACTACATCTGACAGGAAAAAAAATATTCTTCTGCTAGGGACTGATGAAGCAAATTGCATTTGGTCTCAAACTAAGGACAGTCCAGAAGAAAATAACAAAATACTAAAACATGTAGAAAGTAACCTGTAGAAGTTGAAAGAACACTACTTTGTCTGAAAAGGCTAAGGGTAAATGGTCTCTTTATAAGAGACTGATGTTTCTGTGAGAAGGACAACAGAGCTGCTACTTTCTCAGTTTGGAGTAAAGTTAAAAATGAAATCAGCTGAATTATTCAGAAAGTTCAGATTCAGTGTTAGACAAAACTTTCTAAAATGTGATCACAGTAGCATTTGGAACAAGATGCCTAGTGGGAGTGTGGAATCTTTTCCACACAGAGATTCAACAGGCAAGAATAACATAGCAACACACTCTCCATTCCAAGGGCAGTGTATTGTGTTAGAGATCTAGTAAATGTTTTTCCTTCTAATATATCAGTAGTTTCTTTCCTTTTATTACTCTGTGAATTAATCACTATAAATGGTGTTAAGCAAACACCAGTTCACTGACTTTATACTGTCGCTTTTGATTTCCTTCTCCTGAAGGACTTCTTCTTGTTTGTGCTGTCAGCAAGCACTGTCTCTGTTTTTGCTGGCATATTTCATAGAATCTGTTATTAGTGTAATACCTGGAAATTGAAATGGCAAGTTGAAAGTTACTGTAACTGGGTTTTCATTCATCTGCCGTGTTAGGACTGCTGTGGCTATTTACTGTGGAAAGCATAGGGTCCTAAATACAGCTACCTCCTTTACACTATCCATTAGAAGAATCAAGAAGAAAAGCAATGGATGAATAGAATGGTAGAGAATGAAAGCACCTGAGTATTTGTAACCATGTTTGAGAAAGAGAAAGGGAGACCACACAGATGAAGGAAGAAACTTGTAAGGAAAGAGAGTAGCGGTGTGTGAATATCAGTACCAGAAGAAGAAACAAGGCATATGAAGGACAGAGAAGACCTTTGAAGTGAAAAACAGCATTCAGGAATGCTTGTGCAAGAGGAATAAATGCTGATAACGATGGTCAAGGTCTTTGAATATTTATGATTGAGCTGTGGGCAGGAACATACAGCAGTAGGGTCAGAACCCCACAGGACATGTAACAGGGCGAAAAGAAATAGAAAAGAATTTAAAAATCCATACAGAGAGCTGTTTGTAGATATGTTTGTGTGGGATTGTGAGAGATTAAAGGAAAAAAAAGCCAAACCACGACAAAGATGAAAGAGAAAGGAATTAAAGAAAAAGAGTAATGAGAGTGGAAAGAAATGAGAGCTGTTTTTTGAAGTGCCTCAATCATTCCAGTTCTATATTTCATAAGTGGTTTGCAGATTTTTATCTTTTCCAAATACCAGTATGATTTTTCTGGTTTTGCATATGGCAGTTACCAACCCTAATTCATAAGCAGTATGCAGGTTTGTGTGGAAGCAAAATTGAAACACATGGATGTCCATTTAGTTCTAAAACAGTCTTTTTAAAAGGCAGGAGGAGACCTATCTTCTGTGCTTCCAACCAGGACATTTATCAGCTGGATTCCTAGACTCGATAGAGTGTATCTTTTATAGATTACTATAGTCACAGGATTACAATGGATGATTACCAGAAGCAGATGCAGACATCATTATACACTTTGATGTACAGCTTTGAACACAGGGCAAAAATCATCCACTCCAGTGTATATCAGTTCTGAACAGAAATTAATAGGACAACTATAACCCACCAGGTATTACATGTTGTCCTTTCTGCATTTTGTGTTGGTTAGCTTCTGATAGTACCAGCTGGAACTTTTAAAGGAAGAGAGCTTCATGACAAGTATGGTAAACTACAAAGACTGAGGTTAGATGTGTCAGTTTGAATTGTGTTGACTATTTAAAGGTCCTACAGGACATGAGGGCAACAAACAAGTTTAAGGGTGTAGGAAGTAATATTACCTTGAATACGTATTCCTGCCAAGATCATACTTCTACTGCTTATGTTCAGGTATCTATGATTCTTTGTTTACTCAAGTTTCACTGCAAGGGTAAGGCTCTTTGCTTAGGAAATAGAACTGTTTTACAGAATCATAGAATGATCTGAGTTGGAATGGACTGCCAAAGGTCACCTAGTCCAACCTGCCCTTGCAGTGAGCAGGGGCATCCTCAACTAGACCACGTTTACCAGAGCCCTGTCGGGCCTCACTTTGAATATCTCCAGGAATGGGGCCTCAACCACCTCCCTGGGCAACCTGTTCCAGTGTTCCACCACCCTCATGGTAAAGAACTTCCTCCTAACATCCAACCTAAAGCTGCTATACTAAAGCCAGTGCACCTCAACTGTGTTGCTTTATAAAAAAAGCTAAGTAAAGACAAATGACAGTGTAAAAACCTCACACATAGGATCACGAGAAAAATTCCTAGAGTGGTAAAATTCAATAATACTTCAGGGTATTTTGGATCATCTTTGAGTGTTTTTTTTTCACAGAGAGCTAGTGAAGCAAGAGAGGAAGTAAGTCTGAAAGTGTAAGTTGTTTTTTTTATAAACAAAGTTTTACATTGCACTTCTAATTCATAGAGTCATAATATCATAGAATAATTTAGGTCCAATGAGATCTCTGTAAATTGTCAGGTCCAGCTGTCTGCACAAAGCAGAGGCAACTCAGGTTCAGTTAGTCTAGTGGTTGTTCAGGGATCAAAGTAATCTAACCCGAGCATCATTTCCTAGTCTGCAATATTATTTCTGTGTCTCAGGGAGCTATTTTGAGGATAAAATCTCATCTGTGAGGTCTTTGTGAGGCCTTTAGTTATTTTGATCTTGGTGGTGACAATGCCAATTTCAGCAAGTGGAGATGAAGGCAGAAGTGGCCAAAAGAAAATAAAATTCTGTAGCTGAAGAGTGAGAAATAATATTTTAAACAGATAGATGAAACTGAAAGAGAAATGACTTCTGGAAGAAAGACATCAAGAAGTAAACAATAATGATAAATCTCTTTTTTGATAATAACATTTTCTTAAGAACATATCTAGGAACATGAGTTAGCATTGGGTTAATGAAGAATAGAACAAAAAATGTTCCAAAGCTGCCAAATCCTTTCTTATTTACTATAGCTGTTCATGTCAAAGTATTTTCTCTACTTTATGAGAATTTTCATGCTGCTATTTTCTGACCTTCTGATGCATTCTATCATGCTGCTTTCTGATTTTTGGCTCAGTCTGCAGAGCAAGAAAGTCCATTCAGGCATCAAGTTCACCAGCAATTTCTCAACTAAAGTTTTTTTTTACAGCCAGAGGTTTGCTCAGCTGACCTTTGATCTGCACTGATGATTATTTACAGAGTTTATAGTGGTGTCAGAATGAAAATATGGTAATTTTGCCCATGGCAGGGGTTTGGAACTAGATGAAGTTTAAGGTCCCTTCCAGCTCAAACCATTCTGTGATTATGTGTTGTAAGATCCTAACAATTTATGTTGAATATTATGTCCTTATTTTTTACAAGGTGAACTATGTATAAGATTGATGCTATTAAGCAGCTAAGAAAACAAAGAAATACACGAAACAGAATAAGTAATGCAGAGCAGTGACAGGTGAGTCTGACAGATTTGAGGAGTACACAAGGAATTCTGAGAGAATATACTGACATAGACAAACAGCTTAAAAAGCCCTTTTAGAAATATTGAAGGATTTGGCCAAGGAAGAAACAAGCCAATGTCTGTCCTAAGTACTGTGTTTCAAAAGTGTGCAAAGGTCTACTTATTAAGTAACTTCTGTAAGCTAAATGTAAAAGTCTCCATAACGGTAGTGGTGGTAGTATGGTGCAAGTTTTATTTTTCCAAAAATAATATTATTTATTAATTTTAAGGACTCTCACCACAAACCATATTTTTTAATAGTTGGTTCTTTGCATAGTCATGAAAAAAATATTGCACAAAGGAAAAGGCAGAGGTATCTAGAACACTCAATAAATAACTAGCAATAATATAACAAACATTAAACTTAATTGAACTGTGAGAGGTTCTTGAAGTCAATTATACCACTTGCCCCCTAGAGGGACCAGAGAGGCTTCTTACTGCTTAAGGCAGAAGGCACTTGGATTCACTTAGAGAGTTTTACTGAGTTTTGCAAAGAGGCTTTTGAGTATTTACTCACAAAATATTATCTCTGGATTCCCAGGGCAAATTACAGTTTCCAGACAGTATCCAACACTTGAAGGGAGTTCTGTCAGTGTCTTCTCAGACATTGAGGCATCTAGATCTTCCCAGGCTCTAACAGGGTGCTGGGAGAGAGGTAGATAATCTCTGACCTAATCCTCCTTCCTCTTTGACAACTCCAGACTTGGCATGAAGGTTTGCAGATGTGCAGGCAGGATGTCTTTCAGATGTGCAGACAGGCACATTATCATGCTGGGTAAGGGAGCCTATCACATGAAAGCACTTAATGCCTATTCCCTGGTAAACTCGAGACAAGGCAGTTTCCAGGTAGAAAAATCCAAAGTATCAGGGCTTGCTATTACGTAGCAGAGGGAGCATGGCAGGTACAACGGCAGAGAGCAATGGGACAGAAGCAATAGCAGAAGCACAATGAGACACAGCAGAGAGAGAAAGCACGTTGTCTTTGCCTGCTCACCTCTTTTTATCAAGAGACTTATGGTTCTTTGGCCACAGGTTAGTTAATCAGAATGGCAGTTTGCTGAACATGACCATATTAGGTAAAGTACCTAATGCTGGAGGTCAGGAGACATAGTGTTGCATTTGGCTATTGAAGAGAAAACCTAAGGCTGGAATTTCATGGATGGATTGGATGCATCTGGCAAAATGAGTAGCAGTAAAACAGATCAGAATATTATAATTTAAATATAATTGGTGAGTTTCAGAGTTAATTACCAGTGTCATTAATGAAATCACTACATCTCTTAGAGCTATAGTTCTGCAGATTCAAGAAAAAATACTATATTTTGCATATACATTACAGTATAATTTCTTTACTTATTTGCATGAATTAAAGTTTAGGTTCTAAAAAAAAAGCTTTCTGCTGATTTTTGAAGCCTATGTTACTCCACTCAAAAGCACCGTACACATACGAGTCCTTAAGATCATTTTAGTTTAGAACATTCATATATGATTTTTTTGGATCAAGAAGAGCTGAGAAAAGAGTTTAGAGAAGAAAATCTGCACACTGCTTCTAAAGAGAGAGCAGTGTTAACAATGGAAAACGTGTTTTAAAAGGACATACTTGAAAATATATCTGAAGAGGCCATTCTGCAAGAAACAGGAGGGTTCGTTCAAGGTTAAGTATACATATTACTTCATTCTGCAATACAGATACACTTAAAGAGACAGATGCCTAACCAATAAAAGCAGTTATTCAAGTAAGAGAAGAGGAAAATCACACACAGAGGCTTGGGTTTTTCTCTGTCTGTACTTCTTCTGTTGTCCTGTTTAACTCTCCTTTTATTAGCCCGTTAGATTTTTTTTACCTTCACATTCTCCTCCCTATGCCACAAGGAGGTGGGAGGTGGCAGAAGTCAGCAAGCATCTGCATGGTGCTTAGTTGATGTCTGGTCTTAAACTGTAATTATTTAAAATTAAGATATTTAGTTAAAGCTTTATTTTCTTTTCCCTCCTTTTTTTCTGTAATAATATGTAAATATTGGAAGAAGCTACTTAGGAAGGCCAGAAGAGTTTTTAAAATGTTATTTCTGACACAAAGCAGAGTAATTTGATGAAATTACCTATGCATTGAATTATATTTTGAATGTTATAGGTAAACAATGCAATCAACATTAAATCCCAGTGAATTTATATTTAGTCTGGATTTAAATATGTATAGAAATATTTTTTCCACAGGAAAAAAAATATTAATTCTCCTAGAGAATGAATATAGGACAGAGAAATATTTGTATTTCTCCAGTTCATACATTACATTAATTTTCCTGATTTATCAAAGAGAAGGTTTTGTTTGTCTGTCTGTTTTTAGCAGGAAAGATTCTTACACAATGGGCTTTTCTGGAACACATTAGTGTGCTGACTAATGGGGCTGCTCACTGAAACACTAGTATTCTCTCCATTTTTGCTGACAGGTGATAGATTTTTTTCCTTAGCTCAAGAAACTAAAAGCTTTTCATTTAATGATTAAAAAAATATACTTGTTTGGAATGGTATGAGCTTGTCATTCTGGGAACATGATGACAATAATATAATCATGATGTAACTACAGTGTGTAGAGCTTTGGGAAGTGACCTCATTTTCAGAAACCCAAACCATCTCATAATAGTTACCAGTACAGTCACTAAACTTGCCTTTACAGATGGGAAATGGGTAAAATTTGTCTGGACTCTGTGCAGATACCAGTAGTTAAACTGTAGCCATCTTTTAAGCCATTTTGATTCCTTTTTCATAGCCTAAACTTGAGGATTCTGTGTTGTTAAAAAATCCTGACCGCACAGAGCTTATTTTCTAGACCAGTTTCCTCATATTGGTAGGTGGTTTAGCACCAGACTTAGTAGAGTTAGATGATGGATGAACTCAATCTTAAATGATCCAAATGGAACAATTCTATGATACTGTGAATAACATAAGTGGGTAAGAGAATGTGTTTCTGGTACATGAACATAGATAATCTCTACCCCTTTTCTTAGTTTGATTGTTTTCATTTCCTTGGTCTTGATTGTGAGGTTTTTTGGGGAGAGGAGTTTTGTGGGGGTTTTGTTCTTGTTTGAGTTTTGTTTGTTATTTACAGAACTAGGCATCACTTGCCACTTGGAGGGGAAAAAAAATATAAAAGCAAGATAACTTTTGAACTTTGATCCACATTACTGAAGACCACCCTTCTATTAATGCAGATGTAAAGGATTCATTTAAAAACAAGCAGTACATTGCTTCCCATAGCTTTTTGTTCTGCTTGCTGTTTGCTGTAATAAGCTTTGTGTCTGGTTCAAGTCTAAAAGTCTACATCTGGGAAGAACATTGACTTGGCTTTAGTAATGAAGACAGAAAGGAAGAAGAAACAGCACCTCTAACTGTGCAGTGCCTTCAAAAACTTGTGGACTGTATGACTATAAACCTTTCACACGAATAGAGTGATAGTATGGCATGGAAAACCAAAATATTACACCATTTCTGTTTAGAACAACAAAAAAATATGTGCAAGGGCATAACCTTGTGTTGAGTAACCTCCTCCTTATGCAGTTTTCATTGAAGTAAGCTAGTGGGTATAGGGAATTATTTCTGTAAACATTAATTTGATTTCATAGAATGGTCTAGGTTGGAAGGGACCTCAAGGATCATCCAGCTCCAACCCCCTGCCATAGGCAGAGACACCTCCTACTAGAGCAGGTTGCTCAAGGCCTCATCCAGCCTGGCCTTAAACACCTCCAGGGAGGAAGCATCCACAACCTCCCTGGGCAACCCATTCCAGTGTCTCGCCACCCTCACTGTAAAGAGCTTCCTCTTAACATCTAGTCTAAATCTCCCCTCTTCCAGTTTAAACCCATTGCCCCTTGTCCTGACATTACATTTTTTATAAATTACTTCAATAAAGCATTGCATTTGTTGGTTGTGTTTGGCTATGAATATTCTAGTGAACTTGAATTGGAGTGCAGGTTTGTACTTGGTTAGTGTCATGGAGACAGGGAATTATAAAATTCTGAGTCAGGCTGAGCCAGGAATTATAAAAATAGAATTATTTTATTTTCCTGGAATCCTACTCCCAAACTATATACAAAAATTAGTTTAGTTTATTTACAGGTTCAGTTTGAGCAGAAATTTCTTCAAAAAAGGATATTATAGGCAAATTTAGATATTTAAGAAGTCAGAAAATGAACAGTCTTCTCAGAAATCCCATCCTAAAATCATATATACCACTTCACCAAGTTGGTGAAAATAAATTCACTCTCTGATTTTTATTACATAAAGAGCTCTGGTTATCTTGTGTCTGTCATAGGTGAGCCAGCAACACTTAAGACAAAGAGAAATGAACAATTATGGATTTTTAAATGTAAATTCCACAAAATCTCTATTTTCTTTTTCCCTGAAAGTGCTGCAATCCTTTATCACTGCTCTATTGAATTATACAATTAGTTGTGAATTTGACCAATTAGAATCTTTGGCTTTCTCTGTTTTCAGGTATTTCTGATAATTTAGAGTATGTGCATGAGGCTCTTGCATACTATAATATAATGCTCCAGGAAGATTTTTTTAATAGGATGTGGTGGTTTGGATGTTCCCCACCCCACCACACACTTACAGAAATCACCCAGACTAGACTCAGCTGGCTCTGGAAATATGAATGAAGCTTATATTTACAGCTAGCACAATATACAAGCAGATACTTACAGTATATACAGTTATAGACAGAAATATACAAGGTAAAAAGATAATACAGAAACGCAACAGCCCTCCCAGAAACCTGAGTCCCCAGGAGGGGCTCTCAACCACCCCCTCACCTTCCCCCTACCCCTCTCTCAACCTTACCCCAGTCCCAAGGAAGAATGGAGATTTGGCCAGGGGAGTTAAGAAGCAAGGGTGGATCAGCCAAAAGAAAAATGGAGGGTGAGGTTAGAGAGTAAGATGCAGTTCAGCCAGCAGCCCCAAGCTCCCCAGCAGGTGAAGCGAAGTGGCAAAGTGACTTTATCTATGTTTTGCTTTTCCTTTTTTTTACACATCTCAGCAAGACTATGAGTGAAGTAGACATCACTCTTGTTTTCATTTCACAGCCTATGATCTAGTCCTTCTCACCAAAACATTCTAGCTAGGCTCAAACTAGCACATAGTAGTATGCACATTTTAAAGTTTTGCTAGCAATGCCAAGTATGCATTGCACTCCTAGAAGCAGGTCGTGGGTAAACCTGAGTCTGCCCTTCATGCTACTCCTCCTTTTGCTTGTAGAAGACATGACCTGTAGAGCCCAAATTGTCTGTAAGTGAGTAAAGAGGAAGGAAAGCAAAAGAAAAATGTGGGAGAAAGCATTGTAAGACACAGAAGTAGCAAAGAGGTAGAATATGAGCTTGCAGTTTCTGATACATCCTTGAAGATTACCAGCCTTCTCAGGCATTGATGTCTCTCACCATTTCCTACTAATGCCTCTGTCTGTTCCCCCATTCTTTGGGAGACATTTGCACTTTTGTGGAGAATGTAAGAAGCAATCTCTTCCCCGGTCAGTGTAGTAGATTGTGTTTGTGACATGCCTCTAAAGCAAACTTCACACTGCCCTATAAGGGAAGACCAGAACAGAAAAACAAAAACAAAAAAAAAACCACAAGAGACAAGGAGTGATCAAAAAAAAATTTAAAAAAAAATTACTTAAGCTAAATAGATGAACATCCTTTTCAGATGTAGGTAAGAGATTGATTATATGTGATAAAGATGAAATATCAAGCACCTAGGAGAAAGCAGCAAAAATGATACCATCTGAGAACGTTATGGCTGAAACAAAGAGGATGAGCTCAATAATTATTTATTTATTACAGCTTGACTGAATTGGGAGAAAAATCTTTAGTCTGGGAATATGTTAAAACAGCTGGGGCAAAATTTCTAGGAAATAGAGAAAACAGGGTTTGACTCCTTATAAGAAAATTGCTGAAATCTTGGATCTACTGAAATTCAAAGGAAGGTCTGTTGTATAGTTTCAACCCAGGGCTGTGAGTTCACATGGTGTGATGAATATTTGCCTTCATACTTCACAGTATTTCAAAGTTTATCTCCTGTGCCTTTTATTAAGTGAAATTTCTTTGACAACTACTTGAGCAGTACATATTTTTATTCCTCAAAGTATCTATTATAAACCAGCTATGGCCTTGAGTTTATAAAGACTTTTCAAGAGGCAAGTGGAGGAGCAAGACTGAAAGTATAAAAAGATCTAGAAAAAGGTAATGCCAGGCAGAGGAGTGTGTTGTCTGAGCATTAAAAGAACACACACAGTAGGGCAAACTTGGCATTTTTAGGAGGGGAAAAGAAGATAGGTCAACTAATTAAAAAAAGCATTTCTCTTTCAAGTACACTGAATATACCAACTACACAGAGGCATAAGTGATATTCATGTAGCCCAGCAAGATGAAGCAAACTCCATCTGCATTACTTGACATATCCTAACACAAATTATTGTGTTTCTTATGTTTGAAATATGTTAAAACCAATGAAATGCAAGAAAGTAGACACTTGCTATGAGACCACAGACTCACAGAATCGTTTGGGTTAGAAGGGATCTTAAAGATGATCTAGTTCCAAGCCCCTTGCCATAAACAGGGACACCTTCCACTAGACCAGGCTGCTCAAGGCCCCATCCAGCTTGGTCTTGAACACTTCCAGGGAGCACGCACCCACAACTTCCCTGGGCAGTCTGTTCCAGTGTCTTGCACCCTCACTGACAAGGATTTCTTTCTAAATCTACCCTCATAATGCTTCAATCCATTCCCCCTTGTCCTATCACTACAAGCCCTTGTAGAAGGTCTCTTCCCAGCTTTCTTTTAGGCCTCCTTCAGGTACAGGAATAGATGTAGAAGATAAATGTATGATGATAGACATACATATTTGTTCTAAGATATTTTACATATCAGGTTAATTAGTATAAAATCATAGATCTGATGGGAAGTGCCTGTGATACACTTTCAGGTAAAGCTGGCTATCTTGAGAGCTCATAAAACAAGCTCTAGATTCTTACAATTATTGCATAAATTTGGATTCTGTCATTCTTACATATGGAGTCAATCTTGTAATTTCATGGGATTTTATGAAATTCTTAACAAGGTAAGCCCAATTCAGACAATAAGAATGGCAAATTGATTCTCTAATATAGGGAATCTGCCTTAATTTTTGATATGATATAGTGCTGGATCACAATTAATTATGACCAACCAAAAGCTTGCTCACTTTCAGCAAATGCATATATGTTTTGTCATTGCTCTGATTCAGGAACACTACAGAGATTGAACTGTGTGCATGGCTGACACACATCTCACCGTTCACCTTTCTCACTCTTAGAAGCTGTATATATGATGCCTCATATCAGTACAGTGATAGCTGTGTTGCAGAGCACTTGAAATCATTGATTTTTCACTATGGCAGAGGCAAAGCATCCTCTTGCCAGATTCCATTTCCTTACATTCTTCTCCAAGGATGCATAAGATATACAGTATCTGTCTATGCTTTCACCACTAGGTTAATGTTGTGTATTTCCCCCAGCTCCAGGTTAACTCCCAAGTAGATACCACATAGTCCAAGGATGATTTATATTTGCTTAACAGTAGATGTCTTTCACAGTCTTTTACTCATTTTGGAGATCCCAATGTATTTTTTACCTAAATCAGCAGTTTCTGTGAGAATATAGCTGGCAAATTATACAATCTGAAACCAAATTTTGAACTGTAGATACAGCATAACAGTTAAATGCCATTGTTAAAATGTGTTTAAAAATCTCTGAAAGGTGCTTATAAATGAAACGTGACTTTTATGAATGGATTAGGCCTGTGTGTGACATAAGCAGAATAAAACCAGATTATCACAAATAACACAAGAAACCTGTAGAAAATGTATCTCTAATTCTTTGAGTGATATATAGAAGTCCTGTCTGCCCTTAAAACTCAGAAACTTTAGTTTCAATAAAATATAAATGTGTGCCTAATTTACTGCTACTAGATGTAAATTTGTTGGGGGAAAGTCCTTATTTTATTCTCCTGTTTGCCAGGATGCAGCAAGAGCCCAAGTAGTCCACTGAAGAGAGTGAGTCAAGAGCTGAGAACAGTTACAGGATGATGTCCTCTCTTAAGGCAGGCATAGCCCCACTGCCTCAGGGCATAGTGGTAAGAGGAGTAGGATCTATCAGCAGTCCAAAGTAACATAATGAGTCAACTCTAGACTGAGCCCAGGGATCCCCCTCAGTATTGACAGGAGACGGTGCTGGAAACAAAGCTACTACAGGTGAAAGGTCTATCCAAGAATCCTACAAACCAGGACAGCAAGAGGCAGGTCCGGGCTCAAGGACACATGCAGTGTAGCTCAGGGCAGGTCTGGATATCTGTCCAGGCACTAGCTTTAATGAGACCACTGTGTCCACAGGCAGAGGATGAGAGAAGGTCTATACGAGGCTGCTTAACATGTGGAAAGTCTGTTAATACAATCTGGGCCCTGACAGTGTAAATCCAAAGTAATCCCATTCACATCAAAGCATAAGCAATGGAATTTGCAGTAATCGGTCTCTCTCAGACAAGCTTTCAAGCTCACTAGGTGCTAAGAAATAGTTTAGAAAAATAATGAGTCATTTAATAAATATTTATGTTGGTCCTTATTGTGTGGAATAGGTCTTAATGATAGGCTCTGAATATTAAAACAACACTCACTGAATGTTTAAAATAGATTAAATGACCAAATTAGGCTAATATTAGAATTGCTGCAACATGCAAATTTGTGATATTTGTGAAGTCACATTTTGCTCACATTAATTCATATTTCATAAAATTCAGACATGGCCTAAAGAGGCTTTGACTACTTCCTATTCCAAATTAAAATATAAAGACTGTAACACGTTTTACATAGGAAGGGCACATTTGCACACGTCTGAAAGGATCTAACTATGCAAATTGGTGCTCAGTGCAATTTACAATGGCTACAGAGGTTCATTAAACAATGCTTTTAGAAGTCAGTGAGTTAAGTACTTGCTCTAGTAGGTTCTTTTTAAAATCTATTTACATTTTACTCACCTTAACTGTCTTTCATTAGACCAGTTCCTTAAAGTCTAATCTTTATAATGTCATTCAAAAAAATCTGTTTTATTCAGTGCATGCTCTGTTAATTCTCCAACTTAATGCTGACAGTATTTTCCTTTGTTGCCTTTCAGGGCTTACCCTTCCTTTTTCTTTGATAGAACATTATCTAAGGCTTACTCTCTGTCCCCAACAGAAGCTATGCGAGTTTGATATGCTGACTAACTTCAGAAATTCAACCAAGCACTAAAGCCACAATAAAATGTGACTAATGGCTGAGAGTGGTTGAAACTGACTAATACATATATTTCAATGCTGAAATGATGGTCACCAGTTCAGACTGATTGCATAGTTTGGGCCTTAGGTGGCCATGTTATACTTGCTTGGTTGATGCCACAACTGGGTAGACTTTGGATATTTGTGTAACAGACTTTAACAATCATTTTATGTAATAATCATTTTATGTAATACAAGGTATCTTCTTTTCCAATATATTTTACATTTTATCGTCCCAAACACATACCGTGCAAAAAGCATTTTGTGAGATATGTTTCAATCAAGGATATTTTCTGGTTCAGACTCACTCTTCTGTGTTACAGAACACATTTTCTCAAAATGTTTTGAGGATAATTCATAAAATTACAAACAAATAAATCCACTAGAGGGCAATAACATTTCTAATCCAGTTGGAATAACACCATTTCAGTTGATTAAAATATTTAAGTGGATAAGGAAAGGCAACCGAAACTGCTTCTGAGACAGTTAACCGTATCCTAGCCAAACCCTGGATACCACCTCGTTTCTCAGAGCTTTTCTGGGTTAACTATCATGTAGATTTCACAATCAGTGGAATGAGTACTGTCTACAATAAGTGAAAGCATCATTTAAATTGATTTATGAATTACATATCTGGTTTGCTTTACTTTTCCATGGCAAATCTGGGTGATACAGAAAGTATATGACAATTATGGCCATTTTAGATTTGTCCTGGATAAACAGGATGTTTATAAACAGATGTTTATAAATCTACCCATTTGTCTTGTGAGTAAAATCTAATATAAAACTAATCATGTTGATATTACATAACTTTTGGTGAAGTCATATATACATTTAAATCATCTGCAAATACAATGGAACACACCAGTCAACTATCTCGTTTGTAACATGGATTAATATATTGCATATGTGAAGAAGGTATAGACTTGACACTTTGGGATGTGATTTAATGGCCATGGTGGTGTTAGGTCAACAGTTGGAAATCTTCACAAAAAAAAGAACTTGAACCCATTTAAACAGAGTATTGAAGCAATATTAGGCTTCTATGTTCTCATTCACACTGTTGTTTAGCTGAACTCTATAAAGGTGAAGTTCTCATAAATCTCAGCATAACAAATTAAAACTGGGTAAAAAGTAGGTATCACTGGTCTCCAGTCAAGTTTTGTTGAGATAATAGTTTTTTTAGCAATTTAAGTACTGAATGAATTAAGGAAACCTGGAAGCTGTATGATGATAGCCAACAGTCACTGGAGTGCAATGGCTAACAAAAATTTGTTAGTCTAGTGAAGTTCTTCACCAAGAGCCTTCTACTTTGCTACTTACTATCACAAACATGCTTCTATATCATACAGTCCTCTACTGTCATGACAAAAATCGGTTTTGCCACCATTATAAGTGATAGATTATCTGGTCTCCTCAGAACCAGGGAAAAAGAAGCAGCCACTGAGGTCTTAGCAAACAATCCTTGTGCACTCACCAAGACTTAGTGAACTCAGGAGAGCTTTTTTTCATTTGCAGCATGACTGTTGTCTGCTGTCTACAAAAAGTAGAACTTTAAAAATAATTAAAACTTGAAAATAAATCATCTCCATATCTTCATGGATACCTTGAAGGTACTCCAGATTCAGGAACTGACAACTCTTTTGTAGATTTAATTATAGACAGAGCTTTCTGTAACAAAATTATTGCTAGCCTGTTTGAAAAGAATTGACCCATACTTAACAGAGAAAACCAGAACTAAATCTGAATAGCTTATACAGAATTTTATCTAAGTGCTATTCCATTTGGTATTATGACAACACTTTCTGTGGTGCTTTGATCCAAAGAAAAATTTTCATTACCTATGAATCCTGGGAACAGCAGATGAGGAAAGCTGAAGAAACATTACTCAGTAGCTGTGGCATTAGGCAGGTTACTCAGAGGTCTAGGCCTTTCAGGAAGAGGAAATCTGGGCAGGAAATAAATATGAAGAAAATAAGACTATTGAAAAACCACATTAAAACAATCTTCTAGAAAAAAATAGCATGCAGTTATTAGGAAACAACAAATTCAGCTCAGGTATGTTCATTTAGAAAACTAAATTTGCAAATTTACTTGAAGAATTGAAGTTGAAATAAAGGTCTCTCTTTAAATTTAACCCCAACATTACAGTTTTAATGATATCTGTAGTTACTACATACACATACACTTACGTGCAAGATCTGAATTGGATTAAGGAAATAATAAACATACACATGAAATTATAAGCAAATCAGTTTAAATGAAAATATGTTCCAGATGCCGAAGGAGATGCTGGTAAAATGCCTGGGATGTGACGTCAAAGATGATGAGTAAGTGGGGTTTAGTAGTAACGTTGAATTAATGCTGAAGATAAAGTAGCAGTGATATATGCTCCATGAGGAATGCACACAGGAAGCTGTAAACTAGAAAGTCATTAACTGTTGCACTAGATGGATAGGGGAATATATTCTGTTTGAACCTTCGTTCGGGCACAGCACAGGTGCCCTGTCATGCCAGGGCTGCTGAATTCCTTGTGCCTTGTGATTGATAGGTGCCTCAAAGCAAGGAAAATGGAATCTGATACTATCTTTTCCTTTTGCCTGGGAAAAATGTTTAGAAAGTCCATAATATTTCCCTTTTATAATTCTTTTTTTTTTTTTTGTCCTCTCCTTTTTTTCCTTTTATTTTCCCCTCAAAATGTACAGTCTTGAGAATACAGTTTTTCCCAAAATACACAACAGTCCTGATCCTGGAAGATCATGATATCATCCTCAATTCTGATTTATCCAAATCTCTTCTAGATAGAATGTATGCAAGAGAAAACCAACACATCTAAATATTAAACCTTGGGCTAGAAAGCCTAGAAAGTTTTATCTCCAGAAAGACCAAGTGAAATTTTGATGCAATAATCTTGCAGGAAAGCCATCTACTTTACACAGTGCATTGAATAGTGTTGTTAGGGCCCTGAGGGCAGCACCAGTTGGGACTCTGCCACTCTGCTCAAGGCCCAAAACCCTGTTTTGTCTCCCAGACCCAGCACAACTGCATCTGGCCTGGTCTCCAGCTCCCCACAGCTCTGCCTAACCTTGGGGCCTGCCAAGTCAGGCCCACTCATGCCCTGGCCTGTCACCATCCCTATCCCCAGGGAGGTGCCTGATGACATGTTACCCTCATTTACCTTCACTGGACATGAACCACATCTGTACACCTGGCTTGACCTGAGACCTACCTGATCAATTTGACCTTGCCTACGGATCTGAACTCTTGAACGTGTGTGCTGTCTGCAGGTCGGCACTGCTGCCGCACTGTGGTGATGGGATGGAATTCTCAGCCCTGGGCCCTGAGGGAGCAGCTGCTCCTTCCTGCTTCCCAGCAGTCAGCTTCTAAAACAGCTTTCAGCAGTAACGATTGCAAAGTATTAAGAAAGAATACACATTTGTGCTGCTGATCTTGAAACGATAAATTCCACATCCAACTACAAACATATATTGTTCACTTAAGCTGTCAGATACACGTTAAAATATTTGTGTCCCGTGTATTATGCTGCAAGCCCAGGTGCAACACAGCTGAAATAAATCCCACACTTAATTGCAAGCAAACCTTTTTCTTTTACTGTCTCTTCACACATTCAAAAATACCTTCATTATAAGAATATTATTATGTGAAGTCTAATCTCCTGAAAACTATATGATCCTGACAGTAAAATTACAAATTCACTCCTGTAGATTTTTGATACGAAAGTGTCATGGCAATAGCAAAAGCCAATATTCACTCTCTTATGCAAGTATAACCCTCTTCTATGTACACCTTCATAATTAAGTGAACTTTCAATTAATTAACAGCCCCTATTCTTTGCAAATGGAACCTTTGCAAACGAATCTGGTTGTGGATGCTTCCTCCCTGTAGGTATTTAAAGCCAGGCTGGATGAGGCCTTGAGCAGCCTGCTCTAGTGGGAGGTGTCCCTGCCTATGGCAGGGGGTTGGAGCTGGATGATCCTTGAGGTCCCTTCCAACCTAAACCATTCTATGATTCTATGATTTTAGGAGGTATGGTCTTTGCACTGTGTTTTGAAAGGGGCCTTATATACTCCTTCAGCTGATGCATCTAACCAGGATCAGAATTCAAGTAGAACAAATAATATTTAATCTTAGTCATTTTCTGTTAGAAGATTGCCTTATTTTCACATTTCTACCAAATATGCATTATAAGTCAGTTTTAATGGATGAGTGGGCTCTGCTTTTCTGAAGTTACTATGACTTGACAGGTGGTGAAATAGATAAAGGATAGCCTCTACAGTTTTCTTCTTAGTCAGTGAGAAAGATTCCTCCTAAACGAACAGGACTGAAACTTAACATGCTGAACCACCTCTGGAGGAAACTTTGTATTCAGATTATACAAGAAGCCAAAGCACAGATGTAATTGCAGGTATAGATCTACTTAGAATAAATCATTATTCACTTTTCTGCGTGCAAGTATAAACTCGAAGATGTAAGCTTTCTCTAGTGCATGATTTTCCAAAAACCTGAAATTGTAGTATGATGATGCCAGAGGTAGTAGGTTCATGAAATAATGTACTTCTGAAAAAAATCAGAACTAAAATCCAGTGAATCATAGCTAAGATGTATGGCATCCAGTTTTGTGCTTAAATCACAGTCTCTGCTTTCTTTGTCTAAAAGCTAATGTATAAAATCTTCCCCAAAAGCCAATAGAAACAGCTTCTGGTGAAAAGGTACAAGAAAATATATGGGTTTATAAGCAGAGATATTCTCTTTAAGAATTTTTATAGTTGTTTCAGAGTTTTCATCTTCTTCATAGAATTTGCTAGTGGGTTTCTCACAGCAAATTACAGCAAGAAATGCCATTGGGATATTATCCCAGTCTGGAGGTGTCCCAGGTATGGGAGGTTAAGATTCTCAGGCACAGAATTAAGGAACAAACACTGCCTAGCAGTGCTAGTTTTATTGCATCCACACGATATACACACATGAGGATAGGGAGGGATGAGGAGAGGGAAAGAATAAGAGACAGGGGAGGAAAGAGAAAAAAAAAAAAAGAAATCATAGAATCAATCAGGTTGGAAGAGACCCCCAAGATCATCCATTCCAACCTATCACCTAGCCCTAGCCAGTCAACTAGACCATGGCACTAAGTGCCCCCTCCAGTCTTTTCTTGAACACTCCCAGGGACGGTGACTCCACCACCTCCCTGGGCAGCCCATTCCAAGTGCCTCCACGCAGAGAGAAAAAAGCTCACCTGAGAGTCATTCAGCATCCCAAAAGTCTGTTTGAAGAGAGTGGGTGGGGAGCACTCCAGCTGCAGGTCAGAACTTCTCTTTTCTTTTCCCTGGCTGCCTCATTGAATACGCATGTGTTTTTTCTCTTAAGAATCATTTAACATTTTCCAGGAGTGATTTCCTTAGCCAGGCCCACTGTCCAGTTGTGTTGGGCATGCTCAGTGGGGTAGGGGGTTTCCAGAGTTGAGACCCCCCTTGTCTGTCTGGTTTCTCTGAAAGGATTGCTGCTTTTGATAAACCAGAAGTAGCTAGACTGCAATTGGGTCAGAATCAGCATCGCCTGTCACAACAGGAAGCCTTCACCTCCTATGTGTGTTAGGTAGCAGGAGCTCAGTTCCAGGTGTGGTGGTCCAGAATGGTGGTCTTTCAGTCCACGCAAGCTGAGCAGTCAGGCAGGTGGTCCCATGTTAGCATACACAAACTCACTCTGCATTCCTCAGCTGGTTTCTTGTCCAGCTGTTGCATATTGATGAGCTCCTGGGGGTCTGAGCTCACACAGGAGGGGATTTTTGGGACAGTGAGTACAAAGAGGATGCTCACTTGGCACTTCTCAGAAATTTAGCTCAAAACAAGTTTTTCTGAGATATTGAGACATATTGTTTATCTCAGTTTCTGACTGATGTTTAGATAATGTTTCCCTTAGAATTAATCATCAGGAAGCAACCTCAATGATAATAGAGCTCAGAAAGACAAAAAAGGTAAACCAATCCCAAGATTGTTTTAAGAACTTGCACTCCCTGGTGGTTAATGCTCCTCAAAAGTGCTGTGGTTTCTTGCTGCCACAATCAAGTGCTCCTCAAGACTTTGCTATGCCCAGCCTTTTGTGTATAGGGCACAAAGTACCCAAACAAATGAGAGAAGAAACAGAGAGTGAAATCTTTAACCCAAGAAAATATAGAGTAACTCAAAAATGTGATTTTTTTTCTCTGCCCAGCTCTCACATAGTGCTGAATTTACTTATGCAGTCCTCTAACATTTTGTAAAGTCAGTCACAAAGACAGACTAGATTCACCAATGTGCTTTGCTCTGGAAAGAATAGAATAGAATCAACTAGGTTGGAAGAGACCTCCAAGATCATCCAGTCCAACCTAGCACCCAGCCCTATCCAGTCAACTAGACCATGGCACTAAGTGCCTCATCCACTCTTCTTGAAGACCTCCAGGGACGGTGACTCCACCACCTCCCTGGGCAGCCCAATGCACAGTATGTACAAGGTACATATTGTAAATGTACAAAACAGCTTTACTGGTATCTGAATTATTCACCATGATAATAAATCTGATCTCAGTTACAATATTTTGGTTTTTTAAAGATTGATATTTTACCTTTATGTCATTAGAAGTTATGAAAAGAATATTCTTAATCAGATTCTTATTTCAGTTTTCTAGTGTAAATTTAGTACTTCTTAAAATGTAAAAAACTATATAGAATAATGCTTTTCAAAGGTGAAAAGCTTACTAAAAGAAAAATACTGCTTACTCTTATCAACAGACTACCTATTCTACTTCTGTCTTAAAATGTCTCTTTCTCCCTAGGTTATATGTTACATATAGAAGTGTACATACAGTGGTGACATTCAGTTATTAACTGACAGACACCTGCACACACACATAGTTTATCATTTCAGCAGTTTGATCAGAGATTCAGGTTGATCCACAGTGATTTATGTAAGATGATTTTTTTACAGTCTGTGTCATGGAAGACTTTCTATACTGTACAACTTTACAGAGGGATAAAGGAACATGAAGTATTTAGGCTAAATACAAAACCACACAAGATCACTTTATCAGCTTAATAGGTTGATGTTTGAAATCTGAAATAATTTTAAGTTTTCCTGCATACAAATGAGGGCCATTCCATAATTACATTCTTAGGTATATAATTCCTGAGACCACAAAGTAAAGAGATGAATAAAAGAATGAAAACAAGCACTACTTTTCTTTCTTAATGTGTTTCTGCTATTATTTCCTGAAGGAAAGGCACAAATTATAGCTGTTTTTTTATTAACTTAAAGTCTTTTTTAATCAGGTATTGAATTATGCAGTGAATATGCTTGAACCATTTTACAGAGAACTGCCTTGGGTCCACTATAAAATAACATTGTTAGCCTAAACTGCTTACAGAGCTCTGTCAGAATGGTACCAAAAATAATGTTTCTGAACAAGCTGCTCTGAATTAGAGCCACTGGCTATGTCTGTTTGGATGATTAGTTACATTGGTGATTGTCCTTGAAAAGAATTTTGTGTGTTCATGTTAAAGCAAATGTTAATTTCACTTCAAATACAGATTTTTTTTAATAAGGTGGGAAGCAACCATGTCACACTAGTGAGGTGGACCTCACTGATTTATTTCTTTCATATGTGGACCAAGGTACACACATTAATATGAACAAAAGTAATGAGTAAAGCAGTGTCAGGATTTGTTTTTCTCCCTTTTTCTGTTCAGAGGACTTGGTTTAAAAAGAATTCTCAAAGCAACCATACCTGAATTCACCTTTTAACGAGTCAGTTGTTTGAAATGATAAAGTTTTAGCCTGTGAACAAACTGACAAACGGATGAAGTATAAAATGCTTTTGTATGTCATCATTTATTGATGACTTCTCTTGCTGGCTTTCTCTATTATTTTTTTCAAAGGTTAGATTTAATATGTTCTTATTCACTGCCTTTTGTTTCAAGGTTCCCTGAAGTGTTTCTGCAAGATAAGGAGACACAAGTTATGTTTTCCATGGTATGTGTAAGAAAGAGTAGAATGGGTCTGGTAAAGGAGAAGTATGTTATGAACATGGCTATTTAGATGACATTTATATTAACCTCATGTGAAACTTTCCTAAATAATAATTTTAGACAGAGCTGTTATGAGCAGGGAACAGCCTGAGTAGCAGTCCAGATGTTATTCCTCCCAAGGAATGGGATCTAAGAGGAAGTACCAGTGGAACTTCCCTTCCTCCCACCTCTCAGAGCAGCCTGTACCAGGGTATCTTCTGAAGTATGAAATAAAGAGAGAAATGGGGAAAATGCAGCCAGAACACCAGAACACCTTCTTCCTCCTCTCCAGTCACTAATTTGTCCATCCAAGTGGGGCAAATAAACATCCATCTCGATGCAAAGTGATGTACTTTGATTTTAGATATGAAGGCCTACATCACAAGAGAACTAAATATTACCAGAGAAAGGGCCCTTTGATTTGTTAAATGGTCACATATTCATGTATACCAGTATCAATTAATTGCTTTTGCCCACATTTCCTGAAACTCCTGCAAAATATTTTGCCTTACCATATAGAAGAAATCTTTAAACAGTACAATGTAACCTAGTAACTTTGGGAGCATCTCCAAAACTTTCAAACTAGTGGATACATGGCTTGCAGTCCTCATGCCATCATCCTCTGTACTAGGAATTGTTTCCAAATTAGACTTCTAAATTACTTCTTTAATCATATTGTCATCATCCTTCATGTTACTGCTATATCACAGCTGTAAGATGCTACTCAATTTCTCTCTGCAAGCATCATTTATTTAAATACAAACATTTATCTCTGAAAATAGATATTTTAAACACCGTAAGTATGGTAAGACTTTGCAACAACATACAAGCAGACTGGAATAGAAGGAGAGTACCTGATTTTCATAGTGCAAGACAACTCTCCTGTCTGTGTCATGGTTAAATATGCTGATAACCACATGTTGTGTGGTTAGCCCAGCCACACAAAGCTGCTCACACACTGCCCCAGTGAATGGAAAGGAAAATTGGGAGCAAAAGTGCAACATTCTGTGGGTTAAGATAAGGAGAGTTTAAAAGAACAATACAAAGACTGAAGAAGCAACAGGAATAACAGTAATACTAATAAGTCATATGCAAAGCAAGTGATACAAAATGCAATTCCTTAATCCAACACCACTATGCCAAGAACTGCTGAGCCTGCCCAGGCCAGCCCTGCCCTTAAATAGTAGGCATGTCATCAGTACGGTGCGGAATACGCCACTGGCTGGTTAGGCTGGACATCCTGGACGTGTCCTCTCCCAGATTCTTGTGAGATAATTAACCCTATCCTAGCTGAACCCACAGCACCATGGTATTTTGCAATGAGTAGCATTAGTAACTAGTGTTATTTTTGTCATGGTGCAGGGAGCTAAGATACCTAAAGTTAAGAAGAGCATTTGGTGAGTGCTCAAAGAAGTAGTCTGGAAGATAACAAAGTTGTACCAGGTAAGGAGTCAACTTCTAGCATGTCCTAATTTATGTAAATTAAAAATTCTATAGGTGATAGTTTAAAAATCAACATGCAAACCAGTACAAGAAAGTTAAAAGGTAAGATAAAGGTCAAACAATAAGAATTAAGCATTCCTGGTGGTTGGGGTTTTTTTGTTGTTGTTTGCTTTCCCTTTGACTGAAATGTTAAGGGAAAAGGACACAGTTGTTGGTAGGAGTAATAGCAGAAGAGTAGAATACATGATCACATTCAGAGTAAGCAGAAGAAAGGCACTCTTTTTACCAGAAATCAAGATGCAATGTGAGTACTAGACGCTTACATATTTGAGTGTTCTGTCATCTGCTTCTAATTGAATAAAGGGCATATATGTAACACAGGGGTTAAGAAAGACTGTGCAATAATGGGTATAATCCAAGAAAAAAAACAAACAACCAAACCCTTCAGATAGAAAGGAAATAGTCATTGATAGAGTAAGATGAAGTGGAAATATATATCCAGATACACTTCATGAGACAGAATTGTTACAGAGAATAGAAAGCTTACAAAGACATGTCATTGCATCAAAAACTAGCACAGAATGAACTGTCCTTGATAAAAAGCAAGCAAACAAAATCTTTAAATAAACCTGAAGACCAGCACTATCCCAAACCACTTCAGCTAGCATTGAAGTCAGTATCAATATGAGCAACATGAGTATGCTCTCCAGATTCTTGAGAGAAATAATGCTCACTTTTTTTGTTATACAAAAATGAGTTCCGTCACATTGAGCTGTATGAGCCATTCAACCATTGACTTTTTTGCTGTCTATTTTGGCAGATACCACCAAATTTGAATTGCAATTGGCAGAATATCACCAGAAGACAATGATACCCAGTTGCATCAAATTTATTGTCAGTACATTCATTTATTAGGGGGGAAAGATGGGCAAAAAAAGAAAATAGCAATCCCTGTGCAGATACTGTAAGAAGAATAGTAGACAGAATGCAGGTAAATTGAATATTCAGAGAGATTACTCCAGTCTTTATTTCTTGACAAGTAGTGGTCTCCAGCTTTGACTTAAATATTGAGAGCAGTTTAAAGGAATCCTAGAGTAATGAACAGGAAATTACTCCAGCAGTTTGTAGAGGTAGTTAATTATCTTATCTACCCTAGCTTCATTATACCATGAACTCTTGAAAGGCTTTGTATATAATGATGCAATATGGAAATAGAGAGGAAGGGACAGCATTTGAAGGAAGAAATCAGATTAATAGGGGGCCATTAATCCTGGAAAAACTTAACCTCTTCAGGAGCTAGAACAACAATACATTATTTTAAAATGAGATTTCAGGCACCACTGATAGAAGAACACCAACTAGTGAGCCTCTAGGAATTGTGAAAAAGAGACATCCTTACAGACATAATTCTTAACAGTGCTTTTTGTTGGGGATCACTTCCCAGAAGTAATTTTTGAGACAGCGCTAACATGTTTAGTGACATTATGGGTGTTAAAAGAGTTCTGTAAGAAAGCTGCAAAGATAGAATGCAGGAAATTATATTACATCTCCTCAGTCTGGAAGGCTAACATCATACTCAGAAAAGGCTCTGTATTGTATTTGGCATAGCTGGCAGGGTTTCGATACTGGGTAGCAGTTGTGAGTGACATGGGAGACCAGGAACTAGCTGGCCAGACAGATCTAGGTGGCTATGACACAAACATGAGCTCTCCACTACTAAAGCCACAGCCATCTAAAGAAGCCACAGTGCCATTGCTCTGCTATGTTTAATAGAGCAGCAGCCTCTCTGGAGAGAGAAAGGTGAAGGAGATATTGTTGAGGACATTGCTGAAGATGCACTCCAGGTTCTTTGTCCCCTTTCCTGTGGTTGCTTCCTCCCACAGCAGAAGTAGGGGGAGACCAGAAACACATGCCTAGGCACGCCAGCACATGTATAAGCCCATTCTATTCAGGCCTACCACAACAAGGCTCAAGGGGGATCTTATCATTATGCAGAAATATCTAAACAGAAAAGGTAAAAATGGAGCCAGGCTTTTCTCACTGATGCCTAGTAATGCAGAAAGGCACAGTGAGCCTCCACTGAGACAAAAGGCTCTTTGAGTACAAGGAAACATTTTATTTAATGTGGTTTGTTCTCACTAGGAGGGTGACTGAGCACTGACACAGGTTGCTCAGATAGGTTGTGGAGTCTCAGTCCCTGGAGATATTAAAAAAAAAAAAAACACAACTATCTGGGCACAGTAGTGGGCAACCACCTCTAGGTGACCCTGCTTGAACAGAAGAGACTGGACCAGATGGCATCCAAAGGTCCCTGCCAGCCTTAGCCAGTCTGTAATTCAATGTGGTTCTGTGAGATAGATCCAGCTGTTGTTCCCTTAGCAACTCCAGCAATTTGCCAAAAGCAATATCTGACCAAAGAGGCCACTGAGAAAATATGAAAAATTGATTACCTGGAAAAACACAGAATGGTCTCAAGTCCATTTGCCTTCCAACAGCTGTTTGGCACTTACAGAGCACGCTAGAGAATGGTAGTTAGCAGTAGGTGTTATCTGTGATTAAAATCACACCCCTCTTATCTGCTGTATTTTCAGACACACCACTCCTCCTGTATGAGATAGAAGTCAAAGAATATATCTGATATGCTACAGTTGATGTTACAAATATCTTTTTTCCAGTCCCTCTAGCTGTAGAAGCAAGACCCCAATTTGCCTTTGACTGGAACCAGCTGGTGCATGGGTACAAACACAGGTCTAGCATCTGCCTTGGCATCTTCCACCAAACCTTAAATCAGCTGATCTCCAGATAATATTTTCATTAGATTGATGATGGATTAATTGGAAGAACAACTTCAGAAGTACTAAGTAAGGGATGTGATAGGTTATCCCTGACTGGATGATCACTTTCCAGTTACTGTCATAAGCAAAATGCCTTTGACTTAGAAATCTATTTTAACTGGCAATAAATTAGAATTAAGGGTAGTGAGAAACAAATACAGAAATTAAAACACCAATCCTTCTGTTTTCACAGACCTAAATTCATTTTCCAGTCTCCTTCATTCCCAACTTCTTGACCTTTTCCCTACTCCCTGAGTAGCACAGAGAAGATGGGGAATATGGAACGATGGCCATTTCATAACAGTTATCTCTGATGTCGCTCCCTTCTCACACTTTCCCCTACTTCAGCATGGGTCCTCACTATGGGTTGCAGTCCTTCAGTAAGTATTCACCTGGTCCACTGTGATCTCGTCTACAACCTGTAAGGAAATGTCTGCTCCAGTGCCTGAAGCAGCCTCTCCCTCTCCTTTTGCTCTGACCTTGGTGTTCATGGAGTTGGTTTGTGCTTTTTAATTTTACCATCTCTTCAGTCAGGGAAGTGAGTTTTGCCCTTTCTCAAATACATTTCCAGAGAGGCACCACCGACACTCCTCAGCTGTGTCCTGCAGTAGGCCCATTGCAGTCAGCTGGACATACCAGCTGTGTCTGGTATGGGGCAGTCCCTGGTCTCCACTCACAGGGGTGATCACTGAAGCCCTCCCCCAACATTGTCTTGTATGCAGCCCAGAAAAGTTTCACAGGTTATCATTACTTTTTCAACATCAAATTTACAATTAAGTTTTCCAAACTAAAAGGGCCTACTCAAGACATAAGTATCTTTATGCCCACCATGGCCATATGGACAGACACCTGTCACAGCTAAACAATTGCTCAAGCAAGGGCCTCAGATGCCCACCTGCAGCTAAACAAAAACTGTTAATGATCAAAAACATATGTTTTTTATGCATATCCCTAGCTACAGCAAACTGAAAAAAGTTTTCTGACAAGGAACTTCCAAAACCAGTGTCATTTTAAGAGGGAAGAGAAACAGCAGCAAACTTTTCACTGGGTCAAGCAGGAGGTAGCCCATACCTCCATTGGACATTAGGACTGATCCAGAAGAAGAGCAATGTAAAACTTTTCTTACAAACTAGTGCAGGAAAAAAACCACCAGTTTGTAACAAAAAACCCAGGAGCTTCTGGCCATGAGCTCCTCAAGAGATCAGAGCCAAGCTGTTTGGATTATGGAGTCACAGCCATAAAAGAACCAAAGGTAATTTCATTTCTGTGGAGCAAGTGCAAGCTGCAAATGATGACATTCTGCATGCCACTGGTGTTAGGCACAGAGCAGCCACTGTGATTATACTACCTGTCCTTAATTATTTTTTTCCCAAGGACTCAAAATCTTCTGATGGAATAGCAATCAGTGCTACACAGCAAAAAATGCATGATGGCCTTTACCCTGTAAGCATGTACTGGTTCACGCTCCAGACTGGGATTAGCTGTGGTTATTAGTCCATAGCCAGTTAATCTAGAAAGTGAGGAAACCAAATTCCTCTGGCTGTTGAAATCCCAGCATATGATGAATTAAGTGCTGCAAACAAACAACGGAGTTTATTTACAGATGGATCTTACAAAATTACAGCAGGGATCAGGAGGTGGTGAGCTGCTACTTGGAATCTCTCCATGGGAGGAGCTGCCACCTGCAAAGAAACTGGAGGCTCTAGTCAGTTTGCAGAAGTAATGGCCTTGAAAATAGCCTTGGAACATGTTCAGGAGCATCACTGGGCCTCGTATATGTACATACAGACTCCTGTATGGTGGCTAATGCAAATGTGGAAGTGTCTCAAAGACTGGAGTCACATTAACTGGCACCAATGAGCAGTTGAGCCTGGGGAGTGGAGGGGGCAAATGTTAATATTAAATTTTGTATCATTTCTCCCCACCCAGGTACTGTGGGGAAAAAAAAAGGACCTTGTATTAATTGCAAGGCCCTTGTACTAATTGCCAATAAAACTTAAGTAAAATTCCTCTAACAGAAAGCATTTTGCCTTTGACAACTGTTGGCCAAGGTGGCACAAACAAGAAGTTTTCCAGAGGATAGCTCTGAAAAGCAGAATTTTAATTCCATCAGATTGCTGTCATACCCTTACTTCATGAAAGCAACTAAGGATACTGAACTGAAGGACAAATCTTAAGGAAGGAATATGTCCAGTTGCTGAGAGAATTGTGCCTGTAGCCCTTACAGATCTAGGATCAGAGCTAAGTTAAATGTTTGTTTCACTCTGGACATAAGTACACCAGCATCTGGTTATGCAAGTTTATTTGGCATATGTCTGAACAGTAAAAAAAGAGTGCATGCATTACAGAAGGTATGTAGCCTCACCAAATTCTCATTTAGACCTAGAAAATACCAGATCAGAGTTTAGGAAATGTATGGATGGCAGAAAGTTGATTTCCAAATTTTCTAATCTATCTGGAGGGCAAAATTTGTGATAACAAACCTGAAGACAGATTTTACAAGTTCTGACCTATCTGACATTGACTCAGGAAATGAGCAACACATTGCAGGGGAATTCAAGTGGTTCAGTGGCATCTGGGAATCTGAAAACATAATGGATAGCAGTAGGCATACATAATCCCTTGGAAAGACATCCAAGAAACGGATGGCAAGGGCAAACAAATAGAGAAAGATCCTTATCTAATAGCATCGAATCCAGGAAAACATCTTCCTAGGTAACAGAGCAGAGCCTGATGAGCTAGAAAAACATTTTTATCCCCTGAAGCCACCTGGACCACAGCAGAGAAATGACAGACTCTGTCACTTATCAGAATGCCAAGTGAAGTGGACAGCCCTCTACAGCAAAGAAGTCGGTGGCCTAAGATGATGGTATACTACTGAGCATGCTTGGATCCAATTGTCATGCCACCACACAAACACTGGCAAACGGCAACAACCTGTACTCTCAGGGAAAACAGTGCATGTAAAGTAAACACAGACTGAGAGAACAGTGGAGAGGAAACCATGGACAACTGCATAGAACTGGCAGGCAGACAGCATGTAAGACAAATGTGACCTAGAGTGACCTAGAATGTGACAGACTATGAGGTGTGAACTTGCCTAACACAGCTATGCCAGGGATCACACGAGAAGACAAGTCCTCTTAGGCAGCACAAACATTTCCAAAATGAGAAGACCAAAATATTGTTAGCATTTGTATTGGATAAAACTCCAAAAAGATTTGTACCCATTCTGGTTCAGAAATAATCATAGAATCAACCATCAGGAAGTTTATCCTGAAACAGAAAATCTGGATTTAGCCAACTGTCCCTCAAACCTGTTTCAAACTGATGGTGGTATCTTTCATTTTTTCCTCTGCATCCCATCCATGTTTTGTTTTGTTTTTTAATGTCTCAGCTATTCTAAGATGTAGACTTTCTGAAAATAAGTATCTTAAATAACATCAGATGTTCCCAAAATTGAGTTGGTTAACAATGCATTCATTGGATGCAGATTCTTTCAGCAGTTATGGTAAACACAGAGATGAATTTTTTTATTAAATATAGCATAAATTACTACTACTGCAATCTCAGGTTTTCCTCTGATTTGATTTTTAGGTAAGAAGTGTTGCATTTGTCCTGAATAATCATTTTTTTAAGAAAGCATATTGAATATTCTGCAATACATTGACAGAATACCTTATCCAAAGTAAATTAACTGTATTGTGGATTTACACTTTAATCTAGATTGGAACTGGTTAGCCACCTAAATCACTTACAGAGTTACATCTATGTGAAATTTTACAAAGTCTGCCTTTGAAGTCTCAAACAGAAACTTACTAATTAACACTACTCAGAGAATTCACTTTTTGCTTTATTTGTATGAGGAGAACTGAAAGCAAGTTCTTAATTTGCCTTCATCACCAGCAGAAGAACTTCAGTGTTATAAATGGAAATCAGTTGTGGCAGGTGAAAATTTAGTGGGAAACAGTGAGAGTGCATTTAGAAAGGCAACTCCTTCTTTAACCTCCTCTCAGTGATACTGTAAGAGTGCTGATAATGTGACAGTGCCCATTTCATAGTTCAATAAAATTTTTCCATGTAGCCTTACTGAATGGAATACTCTCATTTAAATAGAGAGCATACCTGATCCCTTGTAGACAAGCAGAATGGGTGAAAGAAGTGGTGCCAAGTACTGCAGAAATAGACTGAATATGTAGTTTAGTTTTTTCAGGATTTGGGGTGGGTTTGTTTGTTTTGGGTTTTTTTATGTTGTTGGTTTTTTTTTTCTGAAGTATATGATGTGGCAATTCTAAAATACAGCACTAGAAAACTGGAATACTTAGGCTTTAGACCAAATGTACCTTCCCTGTCTTTGAAGAATCTTGGCATACGTAGACACAAAATATGGTGGAGATGTTTTGGTTTTAAGTAGACAGTTCCTGAACATGAATTCCCTCTCTTTTGGTTACTCTGTTTTAAAAGAGTATGAGTCTATTTTCAAAACTCTGTGTGTTTCTGGATATTCATACAAATGGTAAGGCCATTAAGGGAACTATTCACTTGTATGCTATTTATGGAAATATATCACAGATAGTTTCAATACTAGTTGCCAATATAAGTTATTTTTAAAATATTTTGTAAAGAAACTACCAAGGGTTTAGTATAACTTACAGATTTCATGTAGAGTGCTTAACCTTAAGGTAGGAAAAGATAATCTAAAGATATAGATTACCAAAACTAGAAATATGCAGCAATCAGTGCTTATATTAGAATTCAAAATAAGAGAGCTGTTGAAGGCAGTTAACTGCAGAGACAATTTAACAAGAAATGTAGTTGATTTTTTAATCACTGAATTGAAAACAGATTTTTCTTTTTTCTAAAACCCATACTACATTTTTTAAGAGTTTTCCTAAAGCTTTCAAAAAATACAAACTCTAATATATGAGTTACAGGACATTTGATAAATTTCTGTTCCTTTCACATATGGAAGATGTAATTATAGTAGCTCTCATCTCAGATAGTCTAGAAAGAGCTCTTACCTATGAACATATCCGCAGCATCTCGCAGTAGGGATGAACATACTTCCATCCTAAAGGAAAAATTAAGCATCTGCATGTTGTGATATGAGGACATTGAGATGATACTTGTCACTTCCACTCTTCTTGCTCATAGTACATTTATCCAGTTGTACACCCTTCTTGTAGTGAAAGAACAGAACCCAGTATTCAAGGTGCAGCCCCATCAATGCTGAGTACAGGAGCACAATCACTTCCCTGGTCCTGCTAGCCACACTATTCCCCTTACAAGCCAGCATGATGTTGGCCTTTTTAGCCACCTGAGCACTTGCTGACTCATATTCAGTCAGCTGTAGATCATAACCCCCAGATTCTTTTCTGCCAAACAACTTACAAGCCACTCTTCCCCAGGCCTGTAGTGCTGCATGTGTGTTTTCAAAAGCTGCTCACAAAAGACAGCTCTTGTTTGCAGAATAGGAACAATGAAGTTTGGCCCCATTTGTGCCTTATTATCTTTACTTTCCTTGTTTCCTATGTCAAGGTTATAGTTTGAGAGCAGCCCATGGAGAAATTACTTGTTTCTTTCCAATCTGTAAGGCTTTCTCTCAGGATAAATGGTGTTTATTAGTAGTTTGGAAACTAAACGATTATTAACTGAGTATTTTGTATAATTGATTCCTATTGGGTTGTGTTTTTCTGTTCTATGTTGGAGTAACCACAGACTGAGCCACAAAAATAAGTAACAAACTTCCCTGAGTTACTGCCAGAGGACTACATCTAATGAGACACCTAAGCTCGTGGAAGCATTTGACGGCATCTGCAAGCACTTCTCTAGTTAGATTTCCCAACGATTAAAATAAAGATGATGTGTCTTTAGTACCACTGTAAGTTACTTGGTCAGGTTCTGCAAAGCTGCAGTTTTGTTGTGCAAGAGCTCCAAATACCTGGGAAAAAGCATGCTATGGAGTGCAGTACATGCACAAAAGCTCAAGTGTTTCCTGGCTTATCAGAACATATGAAACCCTGGGAACTGTAAGCATCTCACCAACTTTAGCCCAGTGTGGTTTTTTTTACAGTCTTGTCTCCTAAAATCATGAACATTTCTCCATTTATCTGAATAAACAATAATAATAAAAAAAGAGTAGTGTTCTTAATTACACTGCGCAAGCCTTGCTGGAGTCCCTGTAAAAGGTGTCTCCAGCTGAACGACAATTAAGGCACTAACAAAGCCCTTGTTAGCGTTCCAACACAACCAACCAATAAATCCTTTAAACCCACAGGAAATACACAAACCCAAACAAATCACATGTAACTTAAATAGGAAATGAGGATGAGTAACCAAAATACTCCTAACTGAAATACTGCAAATTCCTCTAATCTTTTGCCCTTTAATTGTCTGGAATCTTACCCAAGAAAAGCCTTACTTCACAGCATTTGAAAACTGTTAGAGATAGCATTAAATATGCTGTTTGTGGTGGAAGAGAGACAAACTACGTTTGGTTATAATGCTGTTGCAGAAATCCAGTCATTGCTCTTTTAATGCACACAAGGGCAGGAGAAAGATAAAAAGCTGGTGAGCCTGAGCCTCAGTTGCAACTTGAAAATAAGGAAATTATGAGTGCTGTGTGCAGTCTTATCTGTCATTTCCAGACTTGATAAACCTTTACCCATGCCTATGAATAGAGAAATAAGAGTCTGATGTAAGAAAGTTTGTTTCCTAACTTATACAAGTTTGTATAGACAACTCCTGTGTGTAAAACAGTCTACCTCAGGAATGTTAGTCCATTTAAAAATTGTCAGGGCTTACTTTATATTTGTGTTCATCCTGGCCCATAGCTAATTAGCTGGAGAGAGTGCTCCGCTCCTAAATCTTATAAAGGCAGAATGATACCTCCTTTTCCTTCAGTTTGTAAATCTGAAAAGGAAATCCAGTAAGGATTCTTCCTTAAGCTGCATAAAGGAAGATAGTTTTGAGATGCTTCCTTTCTTAACTTCTGCATTTGTTGTGGGGAAATTTAAGAAGGCTTCACACTTAATATTATTTATTCTGGGCTGCTAAATACACCATGACATGTCAAGGGTCTTAATTCTGTATATTAAATTCCAGTCTGGTAGGTCTCACATGTCAAACCCCAATGATTCTAGGGATGAGTCCTGTTCATTTAACTTAGGCAACTAACATTTAATGATGTAGTAAGATTTATCTCCAGTGCAAGGGTGTACCTGTCCAAGGTTAAGTGCCTAAATTAGGCAGATGTGATCTGAAGACTTCAAAGGCATCAACCTCTCTCCATTGATCAGATAGATTTAAGCTTTACATTTACATGTGATTTTATACAATTAACATGGAAGGTAAGCAAAACAAGCGATACTCTAAAAGTACTCTGGAGTTCAGCCTAAAATGCCCACACTTTTTTTTCTGCTCCCTCTATATTTCATTCTCATCCTCAGAATCAGTCATACTCACATGATGTTCTCTACTTCAAGTACTCACTGGTTCTGTAGCATTAATAGATTTCAGCATCACTGTCCTGAGAGGGTGTAAACCCTGCCAGGCCAGTTTAACCCTTACTCTCCTCTTCCTCCTGTTGTGGCATCTGGAGTTGAGCTAGATAAACAAAAAACAAGAGTTTGGCCCCAGCAAAGCCTCAAAGGCTAGCAAGCTTAACACCACCCACCAGGTATCTTATGCTGTCCCAACCACACCTGCATGGCCAAGGCAGGCATGGAGCTTTAAATACATTGGCCAGACCAACAGTGCTAGTGCCTATTGGCTGGTTTGATTTTCAAAATGAAATATATAAAGGGGGATGATGGGGAGAGCCACACCTTTCCACACCAGCCTTTGTCTGCATTAGCCATCCTGCCTCTCCTCACCTGTGGCTTGTTAAAGGCAGCCACGTGGTGCAGCTAATGCTAGTGGTTTAGTAGCAACTCCTTCCCCTCTGCCTGAAGTATTTTGTATTTTACCCTGGCATCATCATCATGACGAGTTTGAAAGTACCTTTGATACAGGAGACTTACTCAAGGACCAACAATGTTGTGAGTACATACGCTGGAGTAAATGCTAAGACTCCATAAGCATAGTTAGAATTTTTCCTGGTTTTGTGTTACTATTTTCCAAGTTTTGATTGCTTGACCTGTTAAATTCTATGCAGTTGCTTCGTGATGACCAAAAATCCAAAGAATCTCAGGGAATTTCCCCAGTTTTTAAATATTGATAATAAAAATATTCATACAAAAATAATGCTCATACTTCATAATGGTTATTAATTTCTGATACAGTGACATTGACACTTTTGTGGCAACTCTCTAGTGAAATATTTAAATAATATCAGCCCCAAGACTAACTTTTTAGGAACTTCACCCAGACTAACCTTTGAAGAACTTCACCAGTAATTTTCTTCTGTGAAGATAATTATCACTGGGTAGTTTCTTGCTTGTTTCTCTACTTATTCCCATTTTCTCCGGTTTAACAGCCATGCTGTGTGACACTGCATCAATTTCTTTTAGTGAAGAGCAGATTAAATCTTCTGCATTTCTCTAGATGTCTTAGGAACAAAGGAAGCATGATCCATTATATTAACTAAGCTCAGGAATTACATCTCAGAGAAGTTTAAAGAGATAATAATTTTAAGATATTAAAAATGAGAAGTAATACTCTAACAATTCATCTAGAGCCCGAACTGCAGGACTCCTTATTAAAATGCAAGGAGAGAAATCAAATCAACACTGACCAGAAAAATCACACTACAAAATATTTTTTTAATTGCATTTATTAACTGAACTATTTTTAATGGTCCTGTATTTAGACACCACTAATCTGGGCTTTCTGCTCCCTTAGCCACTGCAAATTCTGGCTCTACAATATAATTTGATGTTTTATTTCCCTCCTCCTTGGTTCGTTCTTTCTGACAGTTTGATGAATGATATTGGTGTTGCAAGTTATTGGGTCACTAAAGTTAGAGTGCAAACTCATTTTTATGACAGCAGTAAGAGATTACTCTGCCTATTCCTTGAAAATGAAGAGTCTTTTTGCGGTTGCAACTTTTTTTCTATATGTACCAAAAATTATTTCTGTAGTCTCTTTAAAAAAGAAATTACTTTATAAACACATCATATCCATGTGTCACATCTGACATCAATAAGCCCTGATATGTTTCCTGCTAGACGTTAATGTCAATGCCTGAAATACAGCATTGCTCCAGAGGAAAGGAAATAGAGATGCACTGAGGGCTTTTGTGATTCACTGGCATATAAATGTCTTACTGGATGAAGTGATGAACATGTTCTGTATACCATTTTTTTTTTCAGCCAGGGCAGACTGTATTTTTTCTTCTTTTGTAAGCAGAAAAACATGAAAGTTTAGTACATTGGTGTGCAATAATATTTATGAGACAGCAAAATCAGAACTGGATAAGAAATCCCAGAAAGCCAACCAGATCCTGGGCTGCATCAAGAAAAGTGTGGCCAGTAGGTTGAGGGAAGTGATCCTCCCCCTCTGCACTGGTGAGACCCCACCTGGAGTACTGTGCCCAGTTCTGGACTTTAAGGGACCTTTTAGGATATCGGGTAGTGACAGGACTAAGGGGAATGGAACAGAGCTAGAAAGGGGTACATGCAGACTGGATATCAGGAAGAAGCTCTTCACCAGGAGGGTGGTGAGATCCTGGAACAGATTGCCCAGGGAGGTGGGCCTATGGCAGGGGTGTTGGAACTAGATGATCCTAGAGGTCCCTTCCAACCCTGATAGATTCTATGATTCTATGACCAGGAGCAATTTGGTATTCACAAAATACAAGCTTGCAATTTAGGGGTCAGCTCTGAGAACAATTTTGGAAACAGTGGTTGAAAATATTCGCTTTTCCTGACAGGAGAAGTGCTCCAGCCCCACCGTCACGGGGAGTCTCTTCTGGATTTGACCCGTTTGTTCAGAATATTTTTTATACTAGAGGACTCAAAACTAGAGACAGTATTCCAGATGTGGTCTCATGAGTGCTGAGTAGGAGTGGAACTTTCCCTCATCTGTTTTCTATGCTCCTGTTCGTTTCACCCAGGATGCAGTTGGCCCTCATTGCTGCCAGGGCACACTCCTGGTTCATACTCAGGCTGCCTAATGAAGAACCTCAGGCCCTTTTCAGCAGAGCTGCTCCCCAGCCTGGCTCTTGCCAGATGGTATTGTTTCCAGAGGTTTTTCTTTCTAAGGTGCAGGACTTGACATTTGTACCTATGGAATTTCATAGTGTTTCTCTAGGCACATTTCTTCAGCCTGCCCAGGACACCTTGAATGGCAGTCCTATTCTCAACTGAATCAGCTGTTCTTTCCATCTTAGTGGGATCTGCAAACCTGAAGAGTCTACACTTTATCTCATCAATGCAATGGTGTTCAACAGAACAGATCCCAGAGCAGACATTTGCAGTTCCATACTGGTTTCCTCTCTACTTACTACTTATTTTCTCCATGATTTACTTTAATTTCCAGAACTTGGGGAAACATAACCAGCTGCCTAAAAAGTGAAATCAATGCCCTGAAAAAGTATTTTCCATCTTACACATTGTAGACCCTAGTGTTACATCTTCATTTTCATCTGAGAAATAATAGTCTCACTATATCTACATTTAAGGCCTCAGCTCAAAAATAATGGCATTAAAATACAATCTCTTCTATCTCTGGCCCAGAAAAAAACTTCTATTTGTCACATTTTAAACCCACTCATTAACCAATGATTGCTGCCATTGTCAAGAGACAAAAAAATCTGTCAGAGGTCTCAAAATTGAATGGTGAGCAACACTCCAGTGTTGACAAAGTGCTTGTGGAGTTTCAGTTGCATCTTTTTGTTACCAACCATGCCTCTATAAGCAGGTCAAAATGGACCTGCTCTTCTGGCTCATACTCACTGTACTCCCTCTGACTAACAGTCAAGCTTGGTGCTCACCTGCTGCTGTGTGCCAGACGATGGCAGGTGCTGTCCCTGCATGTCCCTCACTAGATGCCAAAGGGAGCCAGCTTACCTCTCTCCAGACTAGTTTTATCCAGTTTGTTATCAGGCCAACCCCTGCTGCTTTAATATTTTTTGCTAAGTAAAAGATTTCCACAAAATGAACCTTAAAGAAGTTTTCAAAGTTCTAAGCTTTCTGTATCATCTGCTTACCTGCTAGGAAACAAGGAGTATAAACACCTCAGGGAATCAGTCATGCTAGACAGCTTAGTGACCCTTGAAATAGCAAAGTATCAGCAAACAAACATCTTCTCATGTGAAAGCTGCATTGTGAAAGCAGTCTATAGCTCACTGGACAAAAATAAACAGATTAGTGCCCCATGGAACTGATGTTTTGTGTACTCTGGGCATTGACATAACAAGCTTATGAAGTTGAGGCCAGGCCAGTTCTGATTCCAGGAACACAGCAAGAGATTGATTGAAGTGAGCTTTGTACCATCTGTGATCAGATTATGCCTGGTATAGTTCATATATCTGCAGAAGCAGCAATAAATATGCCAGTAGAGACAACAGCTTTTCATGAATTGAGAAAAGAAGTAGAAGCCAACCAGGGAGATGGCTTCTACCTGTCAGTAAGGATTCAGAAGTGAGTGGCTCCCTGTCACCTGTGAGAAAAGATACTCTGCAAAGGAAAGCTGGTACTGGGAGATGTTCCCCAAGAAATTTATGACTCTGTCATAGGTTAAGTTGAATATTTGCTGCTGTTATTCATATTATGTAGCCACTGTGCCAGCTTTGCATTGAAAGTGCTGGCTGGAGCGAAGTATTTTGGGGCTTGAAGTTCACACTGCAACGTGAGAGTCTTCTTGTTCCAGTTGCTGATTTTGGGTTCTGGGCTTTTGGTGATACATGTGGGAGTTGGTCAGCACGCTGGTTTTCTGCTTTATAGGGGTATTTTTTCTGCATGTCACTGGGCTTTTTCTGCAGGTAGGCTAAGATAAGGTAATTGTGCACCTTATTATTATTACCTCATTTATTCAATAAACTCTTATCTCAACTCTTTATCTCAATCCAGAAGTTTTCTTGTGTGTTGTTTTCCCCTTGCTTGTGCACTGGGGCCGCATGGGGGAACAGATGGGTTAATCCGTTCTCAGGGTTTAACCTATTACAGATTCAAATTAAAATTCATTCCAGTATTTATTCAATTAAATTTGGTGTAGGCATTTTGGCAGAAATTCAAAGTCTACATTAGCAAGACAGTAGCAAAAAATATATTTGGTTAGGAACAACTGGCTCTCAGCTGTGTTACTCTATTAATGAGATTACAAGTAAAGGCCAAATTATAGCCAGAGCATAAATGGGCACAGTTTCGTTGGCTCCAGTGAAATGGTCCATACATGCCAGGTCTAAGTTTTGCCACAAGAGCGTCAGGCAGAGTAAAGTAGTCCTTTCTTCTTCACACCTTTAGCTAACACTGAGCAGCCATCATTCCCACCACAAGAACTACTTGATTTCATATAGATGACACTTCTGATCCATCCACAGAAGAGGCCTTGTGCCAGCTCTTGCTGTGGGTGGCTTGGCAGGGAGCTCCATTAAGACGCGAATTACCAGCACACATAATCACCAATGTCAGTTGTTAAACATGAGGCAGCTATGTCAAAGCATAATGCCGAGAATGCATTTTACAATTAATCTCCTGTTTAATATTTTTGTTATCTCAAACATCTAATTGGACCCAGAAAAGATTTGCTAGTGCCCTATAAGCATTTTATCACTGCACACAGAAAAGTTGAAGTGCTTTCAGTGTTTAAGGGAAAACAAGAAGTGGATAGCTGAAACAATAAAGTATGTGATTAAGACAGGTAAAGTAATAATGTCTTCTCAGATCCACTTACATTGGAGTAATTCAGATACTCTTTTGTTGCTGATTTCACTTGGCTTTTATTATAAAGCTTTCCAAAATGGGTTATGTGTGGATTCATAGCAATAAAAATCCAAGGATTATTTCTAACAATAGTGTATATTCATGAGTTTCCCAGGCATGTGCACTGGCTGTTGAATCTGTTCAGGAGCAGTATCTTCTTTTTAAAAGTACTAAACTCATTCTGTTCTATTAACTAATGCTATCATTACCACGTTTATCTGCTGATGGATTTTGCTGAGGTAAAACCTCCTGCTTCTCACTAAATTACAATGTTCTCTTAAATCCCTGTGCTAGTTTGAGCCTAGCTAGCATGTTTTGGTGAGAAGAACTAGATGATAGGCTGTAAAATGAAAACAATGGTGAGGTCTACTTCCCTCACAGTCTTGCTGGGATGTGTAAAGAAGAAAGGCAAAACAAAGATTACTTCACTTGCTTCTTCTCTTCGCTGGGGAGCTTTGCCTGCCGGGGAGAGGCTGAGGCTGTTGGCTGGACTCCATCTTGCTTTCTAACCTCACCCTCCTTTTGCTTGGCTGCTTCACCTTGCTTTTTAACCCTCTTGGCTGCACCTCCATTCTTTCTTAGGACTGGGGTAAGGTTGAGAGGGGTAGGGGAAGGTGAGGGGGGTTGAGAGCCCCTCCTGGGGACTCAGGTTTCTGGGAGGGGAATTGTGTTTGTATTACCTTTTTTACCTTGTATATTTCTGTCTATAACTGTATATACTGTAAATATCTGCTTGTAAATTGTGCCAGCTGTAAATATAAGCTTCATTCAAATTTCCAGAGCCGACTGAGTCTAGTCTGGGTAATTTCTAAAAGTGTGGGGGGGTGGGGAACACCCAAACCATCACAATCCCATAACAGTAAGGGGCTAGGTAGTAATGCTAACAGACCAAGCAGCTATCATGGACTGCTAATGTAATATTCAGACACTGGGTTTTAGAAACTATTTGGTTATAAAGTAAGTCTAATAATCCCACTTTCCCTAGGAACCTCTTTTCTTACCCAGCCTTCTGACAGAATAATATTTTTCAAACTCTAATAGCAGAATTAATCTTTGGATGCGTCTTTGGAATATTCTGTATGAAGAATATCCACCTACTTGGTACTTAATTTTGTTGGGCTTTACTCCTCTTTCTGATCCATTTTATTAAACTTTTGATGGTCAAAATAACTGCAAATGATAAGTATACAATTGCCATTTAGGCCTTAACAATTGCATTCACAAGCTCCCATTAGCTTTGCCTGATGTTTGACTTGTTTCATTTGACCAGGCTAATTTGAAGTGTTTTTTTTTTCCTTGAGTTT
The DNA here is from genome assembly GCA_013400475.1 of Tricholaema leucomelas. Classification (NCBI taxonomy): domain Eukaryota; kingdom Metazoa; phylum Chordata; class Aves; order Piciformes; family Lybiidae; genus Tricholaema lacrymosa; species Tricholaema leucomelas. The sequence goes on from WAAF01019982.1 coordinate 367,395, forward strand.
TGTGGCTGAGCTTCTTTTGGATATAAACAGAGACATATGCCAGATGATACGGGGTTTTGATGTTTGAATACAGAATCACAGAATCATTGAGGCCAGAAAAGACCTCCGAGATCATCAAGTCCAGCTTATAAGCTGACACCGTGACACCAGCTAAACCGTGCCACATCCAATCTTTTCTTAAGGATCTCCAGGGGTGATGACTTCACCACCTCCTTGAGCAGTCCCTTCCAGGGCCTAATCACCCTTTATGTGAGAAAGCACTTCCTAATATCCAACCTAAACCTCCCTTGGTGCAGCTTCAGACCATGCCTCTTGTCCTGTCACAAGTTGCCTAGGAGAAGAGCCTGACCTACACCTGACTACAGCTTCGTTTTAGGTAGTTGTAAAGAGTGATAAAGTCCTCTCTAAGTCTTCTCTTCTCCATGATAAGCACCCTCAGCTCCCTCAGCCTTTCTTCATTGGACTTTCCTTCCAGCACCCTCACCAGTCTCACTGCTCTCCTCTGGACCCACTCCAACATCTCAATATCTTTCTTGCAGTGAGGGGCCCAGAACTGCGCACAGTGCTCAAGGTGAGGCCTCACCAGTGCTGAGTACAGGGGCAGAATGACCTCTCTGGTCCTGCTGGCCACACTATTCCTGATACAGGTCAGGATACCATTGGCCTTCTTGATCAGGTGGGCACACTGCTGCCTCATGTTCAGATGGCTGTCAGCCAGCACTCCCAGGGTGTGATGGTTTGGGTGTTACCTGCCTCCCCCCCCACACTTTAGAAATCACCCAGACTAGACTCAGATGGCTCTGGAAATTGAATGAAGATTATTATTTGCAGCTTAGCTCAATATACAAGCAAATATTTACAGTATATACAGTTATATACAGAAATATATAAGGTAAAAGGTAATAGAGAAACACAACAGCCTTCCCAGAAACCTGAGTCCCCAGGAGGGGCTCCCAACTAGCACTTCACCTTCCCCTTACCCCAGTCCCAAGGAAGAATGGAGGTTCGGCCAGGGGGTTAGGGAGCAAAGTGGATTAGTCAAAGAAATGGCAGAGAGGGGTGAAGTTAGAGATGCAGCTCAGCCAGTTCCCCCAGCAGAAGAAGTGAGTTATCTATGTTTTGACCTTTGTTTTTATACATCTCAGCAAGCCTATGAGTGAGGTAGACATCAGTCTCGTTTTCCTTTCACAGCCTGTAATCTAGTTCTTCTCACCAAAACATTCTAGCTAGGCTCAAACTAACACACAGAGTTCTCTCAGCCTGGCTGCTCTCCAGCCACTCGTTCTCCCCAGTCTGTAGAACTGCATGGGGTTATTGTGGCCAAAGTGCAGGATCCTGCACTTAGTCCTGTTGAGTCTCATTCCATTGGCCTCAGCCCATGAACTCAGCCTGTCCAGGTGCCTCTGCAGCATCTTCCTACCACTGAAGCTTCCTAGGAACCCTAAGACATAAGGTAGTAGAAAATATTTTTTACAAGTTACATTCCTTTCATCTTCTTGGTTTCATACACATAGATGTGTTGCTATTAATTTAGTGATTTACAATACATATTTTTTTAAGCATTACCTTTTGCTTTGCCACATCTTAATAGACTTCTTCTACTTTGAACACTAAAATTACTGGGTTCCAAAACCCCTCATATTTTGGACTCTGTGTGAAGCAGTGTCGGTCAAATACAAGCCAGGAACCCATATGGCTCCTTTAGTTGACCTTCAATAACAGTCTTTTCAGATTTAGTTATGTAGATGAAAGAGAAAATTAAGTTCGAAAGAAAGAACCATCCATGGCTTAGATAGAATCCAAGGTTGATTCTGTGCTTAGTGTTGAATGACAGTCTCCCAATTGCAGGTTTGAGCTTTGCCATTAACTTTGCCACATCTCCTAGATGGGGATTTTCTCAATGTTTGAGTCTTGAGCCCAAGGTGGAAAAGCTGTCAATTCTTAGGTTAGCCTTAGCTTCAGTGCTAAAGCCCTTCAGCATAACTGAGTAGAAAGCTCATGTCCGTGGAGATAACCTTCAGGATGAACCCATTTTGTAGAGGCTTAGGTAAAAATACCTAGTCTCAAACAGAAGTGTGTATAACACATGCATAGCCTTTAAATCAGTCTCAAAATAATTGTCTGATTCGTGGGGTTTAGGAGGGTTTATAGCCCTGCAAGTTTCTTTTTGGTGAGGAGGTAAAGGGGTTGTGCTTCACACATCTCATCAAAAGTTAGTTTGTGTTCTGGTGTTTGTTGTGCTCCTGGTGTTGTGAGAAACAGTCACCAAATTATTTCTAAACATAGGGAAAATAGATTTCCCCACACACTTCGGTATTGGGTGGAGCTGAATTCTCTTGTGTGCATTTTATTGAATTTAGAACATGTCACATACCTGACCTGAAAAATTGCAGCTCAGTTGCTGAAATTTGAGGAAATTTAGGGTATAACAGAACTATGTGAAAGAATAGCCTCACTTTACTCCTAAGAGTCTTTTGAGGCTTGCATTCTACTTGCAAGAGATCTTGAAAATCCAGTCATATAAACACAATTGCTTAGTAGTATCTAATTACATTATCAGGATACACTTGTCACTGAGATTATATGCTGCAGTAAGTGCAATAATAAATAATATCAGAAAAGGATTTGCTGAAGAAATTCCAAAGGCTGAATCGTCATTTTTGTTAAAATAATTACATTGGGAAGAGTTTCAAAATTAGGAGAGAAGCCATTCACTTAACCATGTAGAAAGGATTAAACAGTTGTGGTGGTACATTGAGATACTCTTTGGCCCATCCTCAAAATGACTAAGAGTATGTGAGTAGAGAGAATTCTAAGCTCAGCAGGAATTTTCTACATTAAGTTTCAATGTTGTTCTTTTTAATTCCTCCCTTAAGTAACATTATTGGGGGATATTTTTCAAGTCAGACAGCTCATAGATTTTCTTTCTTTTTACACTGTTAGGTGCTCTTAAAATTAAGAAACGAAAGGCTAAATCTTAACCAAATGGGCTAAAGGAATGGAGAATGTGGGCTGCCTTTATGCAAGAATATATAGGAGACCAAAAATCTTCATGGTTCTAGACTTGACATGAAAATTCCCTGTCCCTGAAGTAGCTTATGACATTTAAGTCATAGGTCTGTGCATGTTATTTGTCCATCCTACTGAAAACAAATCCAGACCCAGAGGATCTTATTTTCCCCTTAGGTAGAAGACATCACCTTTTTATTGATGGAATTCAAAGTGATTATTTCTATGCCTGAAAGAGTAGAGATCTAAAGGCCAAGAAATGTTGCTTATGTACTTTCCTGCTTTCTGGAGTTTTCGTGTTGGGAGGTATCATTGCACATACATAGTGCAAGAGGCTAGCAATAAAAGTCTGTATGTGGACTACTATAGTGAGCAAGCACTCAAGATCTCAGATTGAATAGAAAAGTCCTCTAGTCTTGTTATTTTCTGCCATAGAAGTAGACAGACAGAAGCTCTAAATGATGACTTGGAAAGCTGTAATTCCCTGCTGGAACCTATATGTGAGTTAAGAAGGAAACTGGATTAAGTTGCTAAGAAAAGTGTATTTATACTTCTTCCTAACTACTCCTCTGGGGAATAACTGAAATGCTGAATTTATCAGGCTTGAATCTGGAAAGAAGTTTATGCAGTTAAAAGGATTATTTGGGACTAAGAGCTCTGGCCATGCTTATAACATTCTTGTAGATACAGAAATCAAAGATGAAATGTGCATTTATGCTGGGTCATTGTAACAGGTTAGCGCATGGTAAAGGGGTCAACCCATCTGTTCCCCCACCCTCAACGCAGAAGCAAAGGAAAAGCAACACACAAAGAACATCATGGTGAGATAAAGAGAGTGAGATAAGAGTGTAATATAAAAATAATGAAATCACAACACACGCTTAGCTTAGCCCACTTGCAGAAAAAGCCCAGTGAAATGCAGAAACTCCCCCCTGGCATAAGCCAGAATCCAGTATGCTAACCAACTCCCACCTCTGTTACCCCATTCCTGTGGTGAAGAGCTTACACCCAAAAGCATAGAACTCAAGAGCAGCAACTGGAACAAAAGGCCTCTCATGCTACAGCCTGAACTTCAAGCCCCAAGATACTTTGCTCCAGTCAGCACTTTCAGTTTGAAGCTGGCATGACAGCAGCATGTGGTGAATAACAGCAATAAATATTAAACTTAACCCATGACAGTCATGCCTCATCTGCAGTTAACTGTTCACTTTGAGTTTGAATTTCTGCTTATTTACAGTTAGTGAAGCACATTTTATTCCTAGTTCTAAAAATCTATCTTCAGATTATTCTAGATGCCTTGGCTCAGAGAAGTGTGAAATACAACTAATCAAGTGGAAAGGAGGCTGGGTGGAGATCTGGATGCATTCCTGTGTGACTTCCCATAAGTGATCTTGCTTTGGTAGGGTGGTTGGATTGAATTTCCAAAAGTCTATTCCAACCCTAACCATTCTGTGATTCCATGAGCTCTCATCCTTGGACTAATTTAGCTGAACAACTAAATCTAAGCTACGTGGGGTTTATTATGTAACTAATTTCTTAAGAACATTTATTGCTACCTTGTTTTTTTTTCAGTCGTGCCTGGTATCAGCTTTAGGCTTCATTATCATTGCAAAAGCTGGTTGGCATGTTGAGATTCTTCTAGAAGTATTTGAAGTATATTTCAAATATGAAAATACTTTTCGAGTAGGCAAGCAAGTCATGGACCCCACTGAAGCCTAATGAAATGAGATCCTAAGGTAAATATCACAGTAAGGGATACAATATCTCTACTGCCTTTAAGCACTGCTGATTTATTGCCCTCCTGACATTTGAATACTTAAAAGATCATGAATTCCATTACTCTAAATGGAAATACAAGAAGTCTTACTCATCCATGCAAAGGAATACTGTTCTTTTGGAAATATAAATTAGATGTTAATTGAATTGACGAATAAAATACTGTAGTCCAAATAAAAATAAACAATGAATATCTCTTTATGCTTCCTTTGATGCAGGCAATATGTAAAATAGACATCACAGAAGAAAACCGTGAAGGCCATTCATACATTTTGTCCACTATTTTTAGCAGGAGGTATTTTACATGACAAACCCAAGTCTTTTCTTGAGGGATTCACCAATTAGAAGGAAAATTATAGTTAATATGACAACTGTTTGAGATTGTCCATAGTCACATTACCAATTCCATAGGTACATTACCACTACATACCATCTTCACTTGATGCAAAGTCCAAAAGTGACTATCAGACAGTAACAGGAAACAGAGTCAGAAATGCAGTCTGTGTAAACATAGGCACCACATTACACCTCTCATGTTTAACAGGAAGACTGTTAAAGTGATAAAAATATACCAGACAAATGGCTACTATAACCTGTTTTCACAGTTCTGCTTTTCCTATAAAACTTTAACATTAAAATGTTATTTATCAGCATCTCACCCATTTGAAAGTACAGAATATTTCATGTGCTGGAGAATGGCAGATGGTCTGACTAGTTCTAGTAAAAAGGGCTAGGAACCTTTGAAGTGCATCACCCAACTCTGAGTTTAGTGCAAGTTGAAAGAGCAATGAGAAATTCCCTCACTTAAGTGGTGGTTCATTAAGGGTCACTAAGAGTGTTGTGCAATGTAAGTATCTAGTGTTCGGTGAGCATTTGGAGAGCTGAAGATGGAACATGTTATTTAAATTTAAAAGATTATCTCTATGTGATTATTCATAGAAGAGGCTGAAGTGGGATTGGCTTTCTATCAAAAAGCTGTCAAGCAAAAATAGAATTCCTTCTGGATAGTTGTCTTGAGGATTTCTTCTGCTACCTCAGAGGTTTATGTGGAAAGATTTGCAAGTGTATTATGGGCCGGTACGTAGTATGCAGCAGTAGAAACGAGAAGAATTCTATTCTACTGGCAACGCTGACCTTATTTTGTGATGTTTGACATAGCATTCTGTCTTCCCTTTCTTTCCTGTCAATTGTCAAACTTTTCTCCTTTTCTAAATTTGCAATGGCAAAGGAGAGTGGCCCAAAGAGGCCCAATTCCACAACAGCACAATTCCCAGTGATACGATAAGAGTGGCTTCATAGATTTACAGTCTCCTTTAACCTCCACTTAACCTCTTGTCAGAGGCATTAACTGCCTCCTAGTATTTATTTCTGTGGTTCACTAAGAAAATAAATCTGATGATCTATGGATGTTAGCGTAGTATTATTATTACTGTTATTACATTACAATAATGTTGCTCTGTACACACTGATATACAAATTTCCCAGTCATACATCGGTGTCTCAGACTACAAGTTCACTTACATGGAAGATCCTCCTGGCCATAGTGTGATGGTTTGGGTGTTACCCTCCCCTCTCCCCCCTACTTTGGAAAATCACTTAGACTAGACTCAGCCACTCTGGAAATTGAATGAAGCTTTATATTTACAGCTTAGCACAATGTACAAGCAGATGTTTACAGTATGTACAGTTATAGACAGAATATACAAGTATAAAAGGTAATACAGAAACACAACAGCCCTCCTAGAAACCTGAGTCCCCAGGAGGGGCTCTCAACCACCCTTCCACTTTCTTCCCTCTACCTTACCCAAGACATTGCCTTACGTCCAGGGGAGTTAGGAAGCAGATGAATTAGTCACACAGATGGCAGGTTAGATTAGAGAGAGAAGTGCAGCTCACAAGGTCCAGAGAGCAACTGTGTTATCAATATTTATGTTCTCCCTCTTGTACATCTCAGCAAGCCTATGAGTGAAGTAGACATCACCATTGTTTTCACAACCTGTAATCTGGATCTTCTCACCAAAATATTCTAGCTAGCTTCAAACTAGCACACATAGGAATATGTCATAACCAAAGAGTAGTCTCATTTTGATTAGAGAAAGTAAGGTTCTACAAGGCCTGGAATTCATTCTTACAGGTCTCTAATCTGAATAACAGGGTGACCAGGAACAGTAACAGGGTGCTGCAGGAACCCCAGCAATTTTATATAGATAGTAAACTAAATCTTTTTGGAATGCGAACAAGGCATTGGCCATAGATATTTTTGTTGTTGAGAAATACATTGAGAAATGGATGCCTAAGGAGGATTGCACAGATTTCCTTTCACTTGACTACAGGATATGCAGCTATATTCGGAACAGAATAGTCATATTCTGAACAATCAGATTATAGATTAATCTGCCCATGAAAAATTCATGCTTTGACTTTTCCTTTAAACATTATGCTTTATTGATTTTTAAATGTCACCAAAAGGACATGTAATTATTTAGCATGGCAAAAAACAGGTTTAGATTTTTCAATAAACAGGGGAGACAGAAGACTCATAATAAGGAATGATAGTTCACAGACCTTATTTCATAAATTATGTAAAAGGAAAGAAAATAATAGCAATTTAATGATTGTAAATCAGATCAAGGAAGATAATACAAAATATTTTCTGCAATTATCTGATTGGCTTTTTTTGTGTGGGTTCCTGCCAGTTACAAATTTTCCTTTGTGTTTCTTTTGCTTGAAGCAAATATAAATTATATTTCTGCCCAAAATATTTGCAAATAGGGAGTGCAAGATCACATCCATGAAAACAACCTGAAATCTGACTTTACATTTGTATGTGTGAGAATTTGCAGCAGAGCTGCTTAGATGTTTATCCAATCAGGAAATAAGAACAATAGCATGTGCTGTTGAAGGTATCCAACACATGAATACTTCATAAAAGCAATTAATATTCAGTCCATAAAACTAACGACTTTTTTAAGAAGCTATTTTAATTCTGAATATTTTATACATTGGAGAGAACTGTGAGCAGTCTGCTCAGAGAGATGCCACAAGTAAAGGTTTTAGATAAATTATTCATAACTAGCCATTCACTCCTTTATGTTCTAAACAATATCCATCGATATTCCCTGTTCCTGGAGGTGTTTATATAACAGTAAAATGTGCAAATATAGATCTGAGAGTAGACTGCTCTATATTATACTTGGAAGAATTAAAGAGCATGTACTTTAACCCACAATTGAAAAAACCTCAAACAGTGAAGTAACTTTTACAAAAACTTAGATAGGGATTTTATGTACAAGATATTATTCTGCAGACCAGTTCTGTAGGGAGCAGTTTAGCAACTGTGCCCTTGACTTGTTATGTGTCATGATTGTCAGTATAGTTAAAATACACCAGCAAAAAATTCAGAATGAAATAGTGTTTTTGCAAAGTACTGAAACTACTCTACTTCACTGAAGCTGAAACTGTCAGAAAATACATCTGTGTAAGAACAGACTACTAATGTTTTCTTTAAATGTCCAGAAATGAATCCTAAAATCAAAGATACTATATGGAATTAACACAATATGGTTTTAATTCTATGAAACTATGGAAATTGCAGTTAACCAAAAGCTAAGCAAAGGGGACGTACACTCACAAATAGAATCAGACCTAAACCCTTAATTTGGATGTGTATGGCTAGGTCTTGGATTCATAGTTGATAAGACTGCAGAGGAGCATGGGCACCCTCAGCAGACACAGTTCAGGGATTAATAATTATAACAATAATTCGGTTTTGCTTAAAGTAATAAAGCTAAAATCTGTGTCTGAATGCAGCACACGAATAATGTTTGGGGACATTAATTCTCCTTTTCTCCTCCACACACCAATCTGTGCCTTCAATTGTACAGAAGCAGTGACACAGAAACAAATTCTGAGATGCCTGATCTCTGTTGTGCAATTATGTCTGGGTTTTGGCCCTTATTCTCCTGAAAAACTCCAACATCATCCCTGAAAAAGCCATGCTATGGCTGTGAAAGAAATGTAAAATAAATAAGCCCTGCAGTGAATATTTATAGAGTCTGTACAATTTATAATTGGGGGTGGGGGGGGCTGTCTCTGAAGCAGCATCTGTATTAGCTAACTCTCAGATTGTTCCCAGGAATTTTTCAGTGAAAAACAGTAGTCCTGTGCCAATACTATTCCAAGGGCTGTGCTAACCATTGCATAGCATAGAGCATCACATTCCAGCTCCTGAGAAAGCTGTTTGTATAGGCAGAAACAAATGCATCCTACTGTAGGTTGGACTGGATGATCTTGGAGGTCTCTTCCAACCTGGTAGATTCTGTAAGGACCAGAGCTTGCTTCTTAGAAGTCTGTCTTTGGAAGGCAGAGTCGTGGAAGTATCTTCTCTATGATCTGTGTATGTGCAAAGAAGGTTATACTTGTTTGCTTCCTTTCATGGGACTAGAACTTAATGCTGAAGAATTCCTCTAGTGATTGCGTATGGAAGCTCTGAGTTACTACAGGGACTGAAGAATAGCAGAGACTCACAGGAAGACTACAACAGAAAGAGATTGGAAAGGAAAGAGCATATTGATTTGTTTCTGACTGCAGGACTGAAGTCAAAGTCAAAGGAAGCTGATAAAAACAGATAGAAAAATACTATTATGCTTCAGAAGGGAAATGATAATTGTGGACAACACCCTAGAGGATCTATCTGGAGAGAAATACCCTAAACTGTGGCAGAAACTTAGGCAGATAAGTATCTACTTTGCACATTATTTTGTCTAAATCCTTATGCTTTCTGCACTAGCAAAAGAAAGCATCGAGTGTGGTTAGTGGCATTAAGTGTCATTGTTATTATTTTCAGCCATTCCCATTACCTAGATGCTCTATTCCATGTGGAAGTAAAGTTAAGAGTCTCAAAGAAAGATTTAAGCAGCCAAAAAAGCCAAGGGCTTGCCTTTTGGGGAAAAAGTGGGGTTGGAGCCATCCTCTTAACTAGAGCTGGGCAGCCTGACTCAGAACTGTAGGAGGCACTCTGATCTTTTGTCTGGAAATGTCACTATCTGGTGAGTGTTAAAGTGGTACACGACGAGCAGGACTTCTAGCTTTAGAAGATGCAAAGTCTCAAAGCATTTTATAAGAAATACTGTAATCAGAGCTTTACACCCCATCAGTGTACATTCATGAGCTTACAGGACAGCAGACTTTTTCTCTGGGAACTTTCCTGGTAAAAATAAACAGATGCAATTTCTTTTGTTTTATAATTCAAAGACCCTACCATACTTCAAAGACTTCCATGTTTTCAGGCTATAGGTTACCACATCTGAATACAAAGCTTTATTGTCAAGTATATGTGCTTGTTTTTTTTTTCATGAACTAAACACAGCATCCTACCAAACAGGCAGGCTTCATTTCCACTCTAACGTTTTTAATCATGTAGGGTTTTCTGTGGGAGGAAAATAATCACTGTATTTTTAGAGGAAACTCTATTAAAAATATATTAATGCATCGTAAATGAGGTTCATGCAATACAGAGAGGATTGGTTTTATGGCAGCTAGTTTGTGTGGAGAATGTGAAAGAAAAGGTGTTTCTAATTTCATGCTTTTGGCTATAGCTGATGTTAACCCTAGAAGGCTTACAGGTAATACACTCCCATTTGTGTTCATGTTGAGTGATAAATATAGATCAACTTTTTCTAATTGATTTATAGAAAAGATGCATCTCTAGCACAAAAAAACCCCCCACAAAACCATGCAGCACATGTTATTTATGCACATGAGAACAGTAAATTTTCTCTTTTATGAAAGAGAAGCTGAGAGAACACATCCTTGAGAGGTATGGGAACAGTGCTAGTCTTTCCTGTGTAACACCAGGCCTTGAGAGCACATGACAGCTGAATCTCATAGGGAAGGCATCTTCCTTGTTTTTTTTTTTTTCCACATGCCCTTTCAGATTTTGTTTTTCAAAGATTTAAGTAAATTACCTTGTTATATTTACTGGGGTTTGTGGGTACAATATTTGTCTTGTAATTGCTTGAAAGAATTTTGATTCCTGAGACTTGTCAGGTGAGTGATATTTGTCTGACCCCAGTCAAAGATATTAGGTAATGTTGTCTGAAAAAGCAGAAGGTACTTCAATAGAGTATTCCATCAGCTAGTATACTAGTATATAAAGTCACATGTGATATGAGCTTTGAATCACAGCTACCATCAACATAGCTGTTAAGACAGGATTTTGTAGACTTGATTTCTGAAAAGAATTAAAATGGAATTGGAGAGGAGATGTATCCTGGAAAATTAATCTACTTTCTAGGGAAGTTTCCTAGTTCATTTGTTTGTTTGTTTTGTGGTTTGGGTTTTTGTTTTTTTTTGAGGAGGGAGGCAGTTGGGTGTTTGCTTGGTTTTTGGTTTTGTTTTTTTCCCCTAGGATTTTATTTTCTAAATTCTATTACTTAAATTATAGATGACTTTTTTTAAAAGTAACCAGCAGGAAGTTTATTGCCCTCTATGAAGAGGTAGACAGGTCACCTTAAGCTACCAGTACTTGTTCTTAAAGTCACTGGAAATGGGACAAAGCTTGCAGAAACTGTAAGGCAAATAACAGTTCCTTCTGCCTTATGTTTTTTTTTGGCAGGGAGGATTCATCTTGCTAGATAAGTGTGCTCTGAACGAGTATGTGATGTCTGGCTTTCTCGTTTTGGTCTTCCATTCTTCAGTCCATTCAGATCCTTTCACCATTCTGGCTTGAATAATACTCCATTCTGAATTTTTTCTTTTCAGGGAAGGAAAAAAATGTCACAAAACCAGTCTGCTGGCTTGGAAGTCAAAATATGTTCAAAGTTTCTTCTGTTTTTTTTTCTGTTATTTCCAGTGATATAATGCCCCCTCTATTGCTTGTATTTTAAAAAGCCATCTTTTTCTATTGTTGTGCTGAAATTCTCTCTTTTCGCTTGCTGTTTTCTATGCATTTACTGTCTTCTGTGATCACTAAAGAGATTCCACACAGATGCAGTTGAGGTTGAAATCCACGAGTGTTTTTACACACAAGAGCATAGACAAATCTTTGTATGAAAAGCAAAGAAAGGAAGTCAGTAGAACATTCCACTCGGGTTTAGTTGCCCAGACTCTTCAATTTTCCTTGTAGATTTTATTAGTTTGCTATTCAAAATGTTTTCCATGAACGTTTTTGAACTTTGAATCTGAAAACAGAATTCTGCCAAAGTCATTCATACTTTCCATTTTTGGCTAACAGCTCTTTTAGAAGTAGTCATTATATGGAGTTTATCAACACCTATGCCCAGTGCTCAAAATCTGAAAGACTGAGCCTAGCTGTATGCCTGTTTTATCAATTTGTGATTACAATTTCTGTGTGTAAAATATTCAATTTCATGGAGTGCATTGAACCAGAAAGAAAGGAAAACTTATTTTTTTTTTTACATATCACATACAGGAAGATTTCTTTTAAGCTATTGATGTGTGAATTGATAGATCACAGTATCAGAGTTTAGTGCAGGATGGTACACAATTACACCTTCTCATAGCACGAATCATTTTGAAATGACCCCATGATAGTCTTCATATTTCCTGCTAATTGTCCCTCATTCTGTGTGTTTGTTTTCTATTTTTGTCTTTACGCCCTTGTCACCAAGGGCAAATAATGCCTGACAAATTTGGTGGCTTTTTATGATGAAGTCACAGCTACAATGGACAGGGGAAGGGCAACTAATGTTGAGGGACTATTTACAAGGTTTAGTAATGTCAGGATGAGGGGTAATGGGTTTAAGCTGGAAGAGGGGAGATTTAGACTGGATGTTAGGAGGAAGTTCTTCACAGTGAGGGTGGTAAGACACTGGAACAGGTTGCCCAGGGAGGTTGAGGATGCTTCCTCCCTGGAGGCATTTAAGGCCAGGCTGGATAAGGCCTTGAGCAACCTGCTCTAGTGGGAGGTGTCCTTGCCTATGGCAGGGGGTTGGAGCTGGATGATCCTTGAAGACCCTTCCAACCTAAACCATTCTATGTTTCTATATATCTGTGATAATAATTTCTCAGCAGTCTCGCCTATGTCTGACATCATGCGAACACAATCATAGAATCATAAAGAGATCATTGAGTCCAACTCCTTGCTGCATGCAGAAATGTCTAAAACCAAACCACTTGACTAAAACCGTCATCCAGATGCTCCCTGAGTTCTAACAGTGTTGGTACTGTGACCACCTTCTCAGTGAAGAACCTTTTCTTAATGCCCAAGCTGAACTTCTCTTAATTCACATGCATTCCATTTCCTCATGTCTTCTCACTGATCCCAGAAAGATATCATCACTTCTTCTCCATTACCCACTTTGAGGAATTTGTAGGCTGAGATGAGGTTATCTTTCAACCTTCTCCAAGCTGAACAAATCAAGTGAATTTAGCTACTGCTTGCAAGTCTTGCCCTCAAGGGTCTTTCACTGTCTTGGTCACCCTTCTCTGAACACACTCATAGCTTGACATCCTTCATACATTGATGTGCTGAAAGCTGGACAAAGTACTCAAGGTGGAGCCACACCAGTGCCATGCAGAGTGAGGCAATCGCCTCCTTTAACCAACTGTCTATACTGTGCTTGATACACTGCAGAACACTGCTGAACTTTGTGGTTGCCAGGGCACACTTGACTTATATTCAACTTGCCATCAACCTAAACGCACAGATGTATTTCCACAGAGCTGCTTTTCAATCTCTTGCCCCCCCAACTTGCAGTGTACAGGAGGTTGGAAAGTAATTTCAGACTGTCTGTTTCCATAAGCACTATAGGAGGTGCAGTAAAATATTGGCTGAATTGATTTTGTATCCATGTTCTTGGTGCTTTAAAAAGCAATCAGACATACTCACCTTTATCTTCACTTGGGACTGAAGGCAGTGAGATACTTCTTTATACTTTACTGAGGTTTGTTGGTTTTTTCAGGTTGATTTGAGGTTTTGTTTGGGTTTTTTTTTAATGCTGTCAATGTTCTTAAGTTCTCAGACACTGGGGTCAGGTTCTGGAGTGGATCTTTCTTTGTTACAAGACAGGAGAAAGTAGCAGAGGATAATACAGTTTAGGTACAATCTGGAAGATAGGCTCAAATGAGAGGGAAACCTTCCCTCAAAACTTTTCTAAGGTTTTTTCCTTTACTATAGTGCTTCAGTTTTTACAGTGGAAGAACTCTAGCAGAGTATGCTGTTAAAAAAAAAAATTATCACCCAACTCAGAATTCAAGACTGATGAAGTTTAAGTTAAATCTTTACTGCAAATTATACAAGGGAAAAAACCTCCCATCTGTAAATTGAGTCACGCACATGCGTGTTGACTTAGCTTCCAGGAAATCCTCGCACTGTTTGCTTGTTCAATAGTCACATTGTAATTAAAATTGTATGGCCCATTGGAAAAGGCTGGATGGAATCACTTTAAGAATGGCCTGTCCTATAAACAAAAAAATAGACCTGACTGCCAGCAGCTATAAGCCTTGATTTTCAGGGACTTTAAGGTCTAAGCACCCAGAGAGTATGGAAATGAATTCTCACGGGCTTTAGGGGCTCATTACTGAGGGCTACAGGGCCTGGATAATCATGCAGTGCTGGTAGAGTCTGATCTGTCAGGGGAAGTTGCAGCTGAGAACAAAATATGCTGAACTATGATTTACTGCTGTCACCCATATGCATGATTCTGCTTTATAGCAAACAGACAACTGTCAGACATTTGCACAACTAGCCAGACAGGACATCTCTCACGGTTTGCCTCTCCTGATTCAGTCGATTAGTAGCCATGTACAGCTATGGTTTCATTTGAACTCTGCGTCTGTTCTCTGACATTCATTCTCCTCACAGTCACAAGGGACATGCAATATACTCCTGTCAAAAAGGATCTACAAGAAACCAGATTCAAGATGAAGACTGAATTTGCTCCATTTTCCATCCTTTTCTCTTATCCAGTTGTTTTTATGCTGTACTGGAAGAAGCTCTGGAAGCAACCCGTGTTGCCTGTGAATAGTTCTATAAATCCAGGCATCAAAGAGTTGATAGGGTATGTAATACAAAACTCAGTTAATTATCTTATGCTATTAAATAGATAAAACAGTAAATGAAAATACTCAGAATCCTTCTTTGACTTGAGGCTAACTGTCATAGTCTGTGCTAGTTGAGTCCTATCTAGGCCCCAAACTTCAGAAGAGCTTACTGGAAATATTCTGCAGCTTGCACTGATTCCCAGACTGCCCTGGAGTTATTTGAAAGAGTGTGGTGTGGTCCAAAACTCAGTCAGGCTTGGTTATAACAAGTTAGCAATAAGACAGTCAAATTAAAGAGCCCAAGAAAGTTCTTTATACTTGTTGTCTGTTTTTTTTATGGCTTCCTTGCCTGACATCAGCCGAGGAAGAATTATGGAAGATATGGACATAATGAAGTAGTTGCCAGACCATCCATAAATGATGGCAGCAAAGTGTTGGCAGGGACCTATAGCTGTTGTAACAACTGAGTGATATTCCTTGCTCTTGATAGATTATTGAACCTAACATGAAAGCAGAGGGGGAGTGGAAAAAGAAAATAGGGCAGTAGAAATGCATATAAAACCCAACAGCAGCATGAACATAACTAGTCACAAAGGAAAAGTCCAGTTGTGTCTCCATCACTTGGAAATATCATGGAAGCAGATACCTCAAAATAGGGAATATCATCCCCAAACTGCATTATGGGAAATCTTATTTCCTAGCATAAATTGAAAGCAGAGAGGCAAGAGTTGGTACTGCCAGCCTCTAAATGTTTCTTCTGCCTACTGAGTCTGTAACCAGTTATCTTCTGCACTGAATGAGGAGTGACACTGGTAGAAGTCCTGACCCAGCACAGAGTGAATTTGTCCAAGCCATGAGCTGCCAGTTTAGCCAGGAGCTTGTTGTGGCAGACAGTGTCAAAGGCTTTGCTGAAGTCCAAGCAGACTACATCCACAGCCTTCCCCACATTCACCTGGCGGGTAACCTGATCATAAAAGGAGATCAGGTTGGTCAGGCAGGACCTGCCCTTCCTAAACCCATGCTGGCTAGGCCTGATCCCTTGGCCATCCTGTAGGTGCTTTGTGATGGCACTTAAGATGACCTTTTCCATGACCCTGCCTGGCACTGAGGTCAGACTGACAGGTCTGTAGTTTTCTGGCTCCTCCTTTCGACCCTTCTTGTGGATCGGTATCACATTGGCCAGCTTCCAGTCTTCAGGGACCTCTCCAGTGAGCCAGGACTGTTGATAAATGATGGAAAGTGGCTTGGCCAGCTCAGCTGCCAGCTCTCTCAGAACCCTAGGATGGATCCCATCTGGCCCCATGGACTTATGAGGATCCAAGTGGCTCAGCAGGTCCCTTACCTCCTCCTCATGGATTAGAGGGGGACTATACTGGTCCCTGGCTCCACCTGCCAGCTCAGGAGGCCAGTTGTCCTGGAGACAACCTGTCCCACTATTGAAGACTGAGGCAAAGAAGGTGTTAAGCACCTCTGCCTTTTCCTCATCCTTTGTCACTATGTTCCCCTCTCTATCTAATAAGGACTGGAGGTTGTCCTTGACCCTTCTCTTGCCATTGATATATTTGTAGAAACATTTTTTATTGTCCTTGACAGCTGTAGCCAGCCTAAGTTCTAAATGGGCTTTTGCCTCCCTAATTTCTCTTCTACAAGACCTAGCAACATCCCTGAACTTTTCCTGGGAAACCTCCCCTCTTTTCCAAAGGTGATCTACTCTCTTTTTTCTCTTTAATTCCCTTAGCAGCTCCTTGCCCATCCAGTCTGGCTGCCTCCCTCGTCGGCTCGTCTTTTGGTACAATGGCACAGCTGCTCCTGTGCTTTTAGGAGTTCCTTTTTGAAGTAGGTCCAACCTTCCTGGACCCCTTTGTTTTTAGGGGATGTTTCCCAAGGAACTTTCCGAGTTAGTTCCTTAAATAGGCTGAAGTCTGCCCTTGGGCAGTCCAGTGTGGAGGTTCTATTGATGCCCCTCCTGGTCATGATAGATCATGATAGACATCACATAGAAAGCAGGAACAGAAGGGATTAGGATATGAAAAAAACAGTAAAGGAATACCTTTTGGGGGGGGTGGGGAGGGGAAAGAGAAGATCTAGCAGAGATAGTTTACAGGTTGTACTCATCTTCCTCCACCCAAGATAGGGGACTCCTCTTTTGTAAGAATTTCACCTTCGATATACTGAATAGCTTTTGTTTGCACTTCTGACTTTGTCAGATGTTACCCAGGAATTACTAATTTTTTTGCAGTTAACATGTTCATCAATAGCAATCTGAATCTGCTGTATCCATCACTTTAATACAATAAATCTACCTATTTTTAACTTTACAAACCTGTTTCAGTGAAAGTCCTTTTTTGGAACTCTGAAGCAAGCAAATATTAGCTTTGCTAAACTTCTGCAGGGAAAGTCCTTGTGGCTCTGACACAGGTGAATGTCACGATCTTACCCATAATGCCACACCTAATAAAAGATATTCTCTCCCCTCACTAGCCTTGCTTCTCTCAGTTGCTGCATCTATCACAGAATCATCTAACTCTGAAGGGACCTTTGGAGATCATCTAGTCCAACCCCCTGCTCAAGCAGGGCAAATTAGACTAGTCTGCCCAGGACTCTGTCTGGTCAGGTTTAGAGTATCTCCACAGAGGGAAGACTTCACAACCTCTCCGAAACAGTGTTTTCTATACGTGGATATGTTCCTCCTAGGCCCTTTCTTTCCCATCCTGAACCTTTATTTGTATAGATAAAATAGTAATTAAGAAGGTCTAGATGTGAAATAAAACACTCTGCTCTCACATGGAACTTAATCTTTTTCTGGAGGGATTTGGACAGTACTAAGTAGGAAAAAAAAGTATGTGGTTTTATAGCACTCACTGTACTTGTTTTCTTTCTGAGACTTCCATACTTTGTTTATACTTTTCCCCCCCATATCTTCACCAGTGCCTCTTGTTTTCCCTGTGAGTTTTATGAACATCACCTTTTAGAAGGAAGACTTAGTGTTTTTCTTTTAATTCTTAAATAATGTAGCTACTGTTAGTAATAACCCTGGTGGAAAAAAAACAATTAAATATATATACAAAGTTATTTGCTGCAGTAGTTTTATTTCTAAATGCTAATAGCTTGGCAGCAGCTCATAAATCATTAATGATGAGCTTCTAATTATGTGCCAGCATCACAGTGGGATCCAAGCTAATACTAAAAATCTACATATTCATGAATATGTCCATACTTGTGCATGAAAGAATGCATAATAGAGCAGAGATCAAATCACAGTTTTTGTTTTCTCCACACTGTTACCTGGGTGAATTTGCCTCCTTTCCTAATAGCCTTCTTCCAAGTATGTACCTATGATATATACTCTAATTTCAAGCGGTTTTCTTTGGAGTTAGATTTTAGACTGTAGACAGCTTCAGCTTGTCCAAAAGAATGTGTGTAGTCTGCAATGTTACAGGTAATGAATACCTCATATAATTAGTGTCCACTTCATTTCTACTTGCTGACATGAAGGCTGAGTTTAAAATACAGCTGGCATATGTTTAGTCTAGAACTAATGGGCTTTTATCTGCATTTTCTGTGATGTAACTTGGCATAGATGTATTTCTTTTTTAAATGTGGGGTTTTTTTTTCAGTGGATATTTACAGTTGTCTGGAACCGAGAAAGTTTGTTTTGGACAGTGCAGATACTTCAACAGATCAGCTATAAGGGATGATTTGTACATATAAGTAGTAAGGAGAGAAGAAGATAGGGTTCCTTACGGTTTTACAGAACCTTGCCTTACAGGCCCTAGAAAGCAGCAGCTTATTGATGTCAAAGTAATTAGCTGTAAGAATATGGTGTGAAGTTTCTTTAGAGGCACAATTTTGTTCTCCAGAATAAAATTTGAGTAAAACATAAAAACAAACGATTGCTTGTAACATGCAGATTTCCAGCCCTCAAGACAGGCTGGGGATTTTTGTCTTATGCCTCTTGGAGTGTGATACTCTCTTTTTCACCCTGCTTAGTCCTTGGGTCTAATGTGCCAGCTCACCTGCAGATCTCTTTCAGATGAGTCACTTCCTATCTCTGTAATCCTTTTGACCTTTTTTCACTGGATGCATGAACTACAAAAGATGTGCTGGCTCCTGGCACCTTGTCTCCTAATGGAAGGCAGGCCACCTCAGCACAAGCCACACTCTCTGCTCAGAGCTTGTTGGCACTGCTGCAATTCAGACACCAGGAATAGTTATTTTAATTGAATGTATCTATGGCTAATTAGGTGTATTTCCACAGAATCCATTATGCAAGGATCCTTAAGCAGTTTTTGCAATTAAAAATTAAGATTCAGATCAAACTGTCATGGTATACAACAAAATCACTGTATTTAGCACTGAGCAATCTGTGTTGTAGATGTGGTGCCTTTTAAGAAAAAACCTGCTTTCCAAGATATTCAGTGTCCATTCACTTCCCATCCACTCTCCAGCCACCCCCACAAACTGTAAACTTGTACCTCCCTTGTTAATCACAGTATCACCAAAGTTGGAAGAGACCTCATAGATCACCAAGTCCAACCCGTTACCACAGAGCTCAAGGCTGGACCATGGCACCAAGTGCCACGTCCAACCTTGCCTTGAACAGCTCCAGGGACGGCGACTCCACCACCTACCTCCCTGGGCAGCCCATTCCAGTGTCCAATGACTCAGTGAAGAACTTTCTCCTCATCTCAAGCCTAAATTTCCCCTGGCACAGCTTGAGGCTGTGTCCTCTTGTTCTGGTGCTGGCTGCCTGAGAGAAGAGAGCAACCTCCTCCTGGCTACAACCCCCCCTCAGGTAGTTGTAGACAGCAATAAGGTCTCCCCTGAGCCTCCTCTTCTCCAGGCTAAACAATCCCAGCTCCCTCAGCCTTTCCTCATAGGCCTTGTGCTCGAGGCCTCTCACCAGCCTCGTCGCCCTTCTCTGGACACGCTCAAGCATCTCAATGTCCTTCTTAAACTGGGGGCCCAGAACTGGACACAGTACTCAAGGTGTGGTCTAACCAGTGCAGAGTACAGGGGCAGAATGACCTCTGGGCTCCTGCTGGCCACACCATTCCTAATGCAGGCCAGGATGCCACTGGCTCTCTTGGCCACCTGGACACACTGCTGGCTCATGTTCAGGCGGGTATCGATCAGCACCCCCAGATCCCTTTCTGTTTGGCTGCTCTGCAGCCACTCCGACCCCAGCCTGTATCTCTGCATGGGGTTGTTGTGGCCAAAGTGCAGTACAATGGCATAGGCTGCTGGCCAGAAGCCATTGATCAGAGAACAGACAAGCACAGCATTGTAACACTTCACTATGGTTTTGCTCTGCTGACAGTGGTTTTTGCTTATATAAATTAGAACTCTTTATAAAACTTTTTTTACTAAATCAACTTTTTTTTTAGAGCCATCTCTTCTATGTTGAGCTACCCTATAACCTATTTTGCAAATAAGGCTAATACAGAAGTTTTGAAAGAGTTCAGCTAAAAATAATAATCCTTTAAAAGAAATTTTATTCTTCCAAGTTATCCAAATATAGCTTTCTCATGTCTACTTCTATCCCAGTGATATCCCTGTGACTTTTAATCCCTCTTCATGCTCTGTACATCTCTGGTCTCCTTACACACCAGGGAAACCTTTTAATGTACAGAAATCTCCAGCAATGGAATGTGGCAGCTCAATACTGCAAGGTCATTTAAAGTGTTTTTTCACCTGCTTTCCTATTTCCCCAGGGGAAATGATAACCTTCTTTTCATGGTTCAAAAAGATTAAGAAACTTGTCATATATGAAATTGGGATTTCTTTTTGACACAATCAGAAGCTGAATAGTGCTCACAAAGTGCAAGATATCCCAAACTAGGTTAGGAAATAGGATAACTTGCCAGGCATATTGCTAAAGAAAGGAGTTTCTAGAATTCTACAGCAACACTTGGAAATCTCATTTAAGATGTCTGCCCCTAAACAGCCTTCATTCTTCCACCATTTTCACCTGGTTTTGGGCTGGGCTTAATAATTTAAAGCACAAAGGTCAAATTTCACCTTAGGCAAAATTCACTTCTCCCAGTAGAGCTCTACCAATTAACAAAGAAATTCCTCCATGGAAATGTCCTCAATTTCTGTATTTTTAAAGCTTTCATTGATTTTTAGATGTTTATTTACTAGAAAGGTGAGCCAACAGCACTTTTGGGTGTTTGGTTGGGTTTTTTTATTTTTATTTTCTCAGGTCATGTCTCATTTTTCCTCTTCTAAGAACATTTTTTTTTGCCTGCTGGAACAGCACGCTTTTTCTGTGGCCACAAATTAGCAAATTGTTCACCATCTGTGAACATCACATGAGATCTCAAAATGAATATAGCTTATCCAGAAGCAATGAGGGGTACATTTGAACGCCTCCACTATAGCTACCTTGGTTTGATTTTGATGCCTCTAGTCTTAGAATCATAGAGTCATAGAATCAACCAGGTTGGAAGAGACCTCCAAGATCAGCCAGTCCAACCTATCACCCAGCCCTAGCCAGTCAACTAGACCATGGCACTAAGTGCCCCATCCAGTCTTTTCTTGAACACCTCCATGGACAATGACTCCACCACCTCCCTGGGCAGCCCATTCCACTGGCAAATCACTCTCTCTGGCAAGAACTTCCTCCTAACATCCAGCCTATACTTTCCCCAGCACAACTTGAGACTGTGTCCCCTTGTTCTATTGCTGGTTGCCTGTGAGAAGAGACCAAGCCCCACCTGGCTACAGCCTCCCTTCAGGTAGTTGTAGCATTTACTCACAAAATATCATCTCACGACTTGTGGAGGCTAACTACAGGTTCAGACAGTATCCAAACACTTTCAGGGAATTCTGTTACTAACACAGTAACTGCTGTTACTAACACAGTTGGCTGCTGAGACTGATTTTTCCCAGCCTTCTGAGCAAAGTCAGAAAATCTCTGACCTTATCTCCTTGTACCTCTGGATGATCTGTGTATCTCCAGGACTTCCTGTCTAGGCAAGGAAACTTTCAGCTGTAGGCAGCATGCCTTGTGATGTGCAGTCTCAGCACGATGCCACACTGGCTGTGCAAGCCAATCACGTGGAGGCATTTAGAGTCTGTTCCTGGTCAACTCATAACAGTGCAGTTTCCAGGCAAACGATGAGGCAGTAAGCAATGGCAGCAGGCAACAGCAGGCATGAATATAACAGCAGAGCACACTGTGTTTACGTGCATATTTCTGTTATCAATGTGGGCCGAGACTAATGGGCCTTTGGACACAGAATGGCCACTCAGAATGGCTGTTATCCAAGCTTGACTATAATAGGTGAAGCCATAGGCTTGCTTTACCCAGATGTGGCAAAAGCATAGGCCTTGCACAAGGCAGGTACAAGCTAAGTGTGTGTAGCTTGTTTATCACCAGAGAAAAACGTGCCTGGGCAAGCCAGTACATGTATATGCCTATTTCTGGCCCATCAGGCCTACAACAACAATGCCATCAAGAGGGGCTTGGACAGGCTTGAGAGGTGGGCCCAGGCCTACTTCATGAAGTTCAACAAGGCCTGGGTAATCCCAAAGGAAATTACAGGCGGGACAAGGAGTGGTTTGAGAGCAGTGTCAAGGAGAAGGACTCGGGGGTATAAGTTGATGAAAACCTCAACATGAGCCAGCAATGTGCACTTGCAGCCAAGGCCAAACATATCCTAAAAAGAAATGTGACCAGCAGGATGAGGGAGGTGATTCTGTCCCTCAGCTCTGTGAGACCCAGCCTGGAGTGCTGTGTCCACTTCTGGTGCTCCCAGCACAAGAGAGACAGGAAGCTGCTGGAGCAGGTCCAGAAGGGAGCCACAAACATGATCAGAGGACTGGAATATCTCCCCTGTGGTGACAGTCTCTGAGAGTTGGGACTGTTCAGCCTGGAGAAGACAAGGCTTCGGGGAGACCTTATAACAGCCTTCCAGTAACTGAAGAGGGGTAAGAAGGACCTTTCTAAAAGAAATTGTAGTGACAGGACAAAAGGGAGTAGATTGAAGCTTGAGGCAGGTAGGTTTACATTGAATTTACATTTAAATGTGTTTACATTACACGGGCTGCCCAGGGAGGTGGTGAATGGAGGTGTTCAGGGCTCTCTGGAGGTGCTCAGGGCCAGGTTGGATGAGGCCCTGAGCACCCTGATCTAGTGGCAGGGGGGTTGGAACTAGATGATATTTAAGGGTTCTTTCAACTTCTATGAACATTTCATGAAAACCTTGCCCCTCTCCCTGAAGCCAAATATGTTACAGTGGCCTCAGGGTTCTGCTGAACACAGATATAATACAGCCTGGTTCTGATTGCTACAGATATGCAAATACCCTTGGCTCTATAGATATTAAAAATCAAAATAAACAAACAAAAAACCCAAACAGACCAAGAAAAGCTATTTTCTATACTACACTATTTACCTTTATTGCAATATTTGCATTGTTTCCAACGCTTGGTGTAGAAAATTCCTCAAACAGTGCATAAGTTTAAGGAATGTCCAGTTGGTTTTTGCTCCCAAAGTAAGATTAAGCATAGGACATATAATATCTTACGGTGCTGTCCTAAAAAATATGTCTATTTAGACCTTGGACACCTCTCACTTCTGAAAATTTCTTTAAGTCAGAGTATCACAGCTAGAGCACAATGCCAGACAATGTTTTCCAGGTCAGTGTAAAAGGGAGGTTTTTCTTGAATTCGAAGGAAATTTTAAGTAAAACTTCAAGCTGCTTGCACTTGGTTGAGGTTTAAGCAAAACATGAAGGAATTAAAGAACGTGGAATAGGATTGGAAGGAATTGTTGAGTAGCATCACAGATAAAGATGAAAACAAGCAAGATTCTGTGTGGAAAGAGGGAAAACAGGGAACTGGGAAAACAGGGAGAAATATGATCTAGAAAATAAAGTTCATGTGGAAAAGAATGTGATGAATTCATACCCATTTTTTCCACTCATTTCACCTGTACCATAAAACTGCCTAGATGGTCCCTGAAATACCTGTTGCTCAGGCCAGGCAACATCTTGCAAACAATTTCTGGCTACTTCTTAGGAATTAGAGGAAGGCAGGACATTCAGGAAAATCAAGTGTTACTAGTCTAGTTTATTTGGGGTCTAATGTTATATGAAGAGGTGGTTATGCTCAATATGGAGATCGAAGTGATTTGCTGCAGTACAGATGCAGACTCAGGCTAATAGTCCCAAGCATATTCAATTTATTAGCCTAAATATATCTTGAGAGTACTTTTTCTAATGCATCATCTTTATCTCAGCATATAACTGAAGGGTAACAAAGTTTCTGATTACTCTTCAGCCTGCTTGCTGTTTGAAACTTCTCTGCATCTGCATGATGATTTCCAGTGCAGTGGCACTTTTGGACCCATTCCTTTTCTCTGCAGACATGAAGCCTCTGATCCTGGGCTCTTTGCTTTTTAGCAGTGCCAGAGTAGAAACTAAGTTGAGCAAGGAACTGTGTGTCTGACATGCTGTCTATAGTTAGCCTGTATCTAAGGCTAAATTCTAGGAGTTACTCCATTACTCAGTGCCACCTGGGGAGCTGGGAAAAGGAAAGAAGACCCAGAGGTTGAAAATAAAACAGCTTGAATGAAATAGCCAAACTGGTACCAATATCAGTAAAAAAAAAGTCAAGTTATGCTCACCCAAGCAAAGGTACAGCAGTCGCAATATCCACACAGAGAGTCCTCAAGAGCAGGAAAGGGAAGAGGGGGAGGGTCTAGCAAACCTGTGCCTTTGTATTGAGTGTGATGCTCATGCTCTACAATACACCTGTAGCCAACTGGAGTTAGCTGTTCAGCTGACTCAGGACTGCCTGTGGCTGAACTGGGCTTCTGCCCTATCAACACCAGGACACTCACCAAGAAACAACTGCTTACTCACGTGGCATCATTGTATACAGGCTTGTAAAGTCTGAATTCCAGATGGTCATGCAATATAGGAACAGATAAAAAGTAGGGAAGAAATTACTGCAGTAGTACCTTTTCCTTTTCTTTTTTTCAGCTGAGGTACTGAACACCTATCACAACCACAACATGATGGTGGGAATTAACACTGTGTATCAGGAGAACAGGCCGTCAATTGACAGATGAAGCCGTGGAGATTAAATTTCTATTTAATTTCTATTCATCAGCTCCCCATTTTAATGACCCTTTTTTGTTTTATAAATGTAAGGGTTTGGGCTACAAAGTAAAGATATGTGTCTTGCCCTTATTTGATTTAGTAGCAGTGTGAAGATGCAGAGTTTAATATCCAGTGCTCATGACAGCTGTTGTTACTAATATCCCATCAGTCCTTCTGCAGTGCTTTAGTGAAATACCAATTGTTTGTAGCTGAGATGCTCATTCATGTCTTTGCAATTGCTCAGGTGAAAATTGCATTCTTTGTCATGTGCGTTTATCCATTTATCTCCTCTGATTATTTGCAATTCTGCCTGTTGTTTGTTTTTTTTTTTTCTTCCCCTTCTTTCCACTCATTCCAGTGCACTTAAAATCTGTGCAGGATTTTCCAGGAGTGTAAGCACTGTTTGGCTGTTTGTGTTACAGGGCATGTCTCGGTGGAGAACAACTCTCCTAGACAAAGTGTATTATTTTAGCAACTGTCACACTTTTGGCTACTCCAATAAAACTCACAAAACAGTATGAGTGCAGAGATGTAATTAATTCACCAGCTATAGCGATGGTGTTCAGGCCACAGCTTGATGTATTTTGGAAGGGTCGTGCAGACATTCTTATTGTCCCTGCCTGGACATGTATTCTTTGCAAGAAATTTTCAGTCTCTTCATCCTGGCAATTGATATGTATAACAATTTCACTTTCAAAAGAAAGAGAAATAAATATTCTTCAAGAAACTTTCTTAGTAATTAAGATCTCAGAGTCTCCTTTCTATTTTTCTGGTATTTAGAGACATTTCCTCCATTTCTTTCACACTAGTCTGTGATGATATCTGATATTATAGGAAGCTGAAAACCTTTTGAATGCTCAAAAAGTCTGTGACCAGACCTACCACAGGAGCAGCAGAAAAGAAAGCTTGTCTTACCTCAAGTAATATAAGTCTTAGACATCTCAGGACTTTTATTTGCCCTGATACAGATTATCTTAGATTCTGCCTTTGCAGAAAGGAAAACGAATGTTGGAAATATTTCTGTAATTTTCCTAGTAGCTTTTCATTCTCCAGGAAAGTGGCATCATGATGTATGGACTCAGTATTTGATTAAAGCTTCCTCAATGTAGTACAAATGAAAATACAAAAGCACAAGGCAACAGCTTAGTCCCTAATGATATGTTGTCTTTGAGATTACTTGTGCACCCCTGCAGCCTGTCTTTTAACTTGTATATTTTCTTGAGCATATAATAGTACAGACATCCCACTGTAAGACTGGTACCATTCATAAATTGAGAGAATGAAAATTCAGTTTGTTTTGATTAATTCATGCAGGAGCAGCCCATGTCTGGTATGCACAGCCTAAATTCACCAGTTTGTATTTAAAGACTGTAGGAGAAATACATTCCCTCTTTATTGCTACAGTTGCTTTAAATTAAAATGATTAAGAAATACAATGATAGGTAACACAAAGCTGCTTTTCTTTCTCCTGAACAAAAAGCTTTATGAACATGCTGATGTATTTTGTAAACATAATAAATTTTATCTAGCGAATCAGTGGGAAAACAGCCTCAAGGCTCAGCTCTGTGGTGTCTTTGAAATGATACTACTAAAGTTATGCTAAAAATGAAAAAAAAAAAACAACCAAACAAAAATAAAGAAAAAACCTTTCAGCAAGTGCTTGCAACATTTTCGTACTAATGGAACCTTGTTTGCTCAAATTAGAACATCTTGTTAAACAAAGAGAAAAAGGCACTGCATTTTCTGTATACAAATTTAAAAGAACATTGAAGGTCGAAATAGCTCTCACTCCATTGATTCCATGGTATATTAAGAGGAGAAGATCTAGCCTGGTTGCAAAAGTGCTGGTTTGACTGTCTTTGTGAAAGTCTGAAGTACTAATGAAGCAACTCGTTGGATAAGAGGAGATGAGTCTTACAAAGGCAAAGATATGGGACAGTCTTCAAGGTCTGAGGTGACAAAAGAACAACATCCCTGAAAGCTCTTTAGTGGA
Organism: Tricholaema leucomelas; assembly: GCA_013400475.1. Classification (NCBI taxonomy): domain Eukaryota; kingdom Metazoa; phylum Chordata; class Aves; order Piciformes; family Lybiidae; genus Tricholaema lacrymosa; species Tricholaema leucomelas. Next base: position 394,290 of record WAAF01019982.1, read on the forward strand.
AATTGCAGGTTCCAGCCTCCATTTACTTAGTATCCTGAGCTCTACCAGCTCTAATGCGTCACTCAGGTGGGCAGTCTCACCAGAAAGCATATTTGGAAAGCTGAAGGAAGAGGCAAAGGCATTGGAAAACTATCGTTTTACTCTCTTTTCTTAGTAGACATTACTGTCCTCAATCACTACTGATAAGTAAAATGTTTTTACACTTTGTTGTAATGTACAACCCATTCCTGTGGTTCATGAAAGCAAGAGCTGGACCTGAACTGCATGGTGCCTTGGCAATCATTGTATAGTCATCTTTAGAGAAAAGACGAGGCTAGAACTCCTTTTTGTAGATGATTTTTGTTACCTATCTTCCTGTACCTGTCAAATGATGTTAACACATTATGGTTCCTGCCAACATATATCCAAATACATCAACATATCTCTTATTTGGATTGAAATTGGAAAGGTATTTTGTACAAATGTTTTAAAAACCTCATTATGAAAGCTAGTCTAGGACTACAATTATGTTAACTTTGTCTTAATTTTTCTTCTATATGAAAGAAAATCCTTTTCCGATAGAAGTACTCATTGAGAAAGAAAACATTTCAGGCAGAGTATATAGAAATGCAAAAGAAACTCAGAAAAAAACCCCTTTTTTAGTCTCTCTTTCTAGGGTGGTGGGGGTTTTGTTTGTTTGCTGTAACAAAAGCAATCAAAATAATGTCATAGAATTAAGAAGTGAGAAGAGCCGTGTTTTTCTTTTCTCTTTGAAACTCAGTTTGCTGAGAAGAACTGCTTCTGCCACAAAGAAGGAAACCTTGAAGGGAACATTTTGAATGGTGATGGTTGAAGGCATTCGTAAATGCACATTTAAGTGAGTCAAGTCTGCATAGTAGCATCAGTGTCTGTGTTGTTAGAGTGAGGTTACATTTATCTTCTATTAAAAACTGTTTACTATGAAACACTACTCTGAGCTTAATCTTGGCAACTAAAGTTCAAGCACAGAAAAGTTATTCAACTGCACTTTAATATGAAATTAATCTGTTGTCTTGCTTTTGCTCTGCCTCAAAGTAACAATTAAGTACCTTATGAGATGTAACTTGCTCTGTTTCAAAATCTCCTGTGCTTTTCACAGGAAAAGGGAGACAGCTTGCTTTGTTATTATGTTTTCACACAGAAAGATATTGTAACATTGAAGAACTATTTCCATAGGATCATAGAAACTAGGGAAGGAAAATATTTCTTAGATCATTTCATCCACCTCTTTACCAGCATTGTAAAAGGTTAACCCTCCTGGAGATGGATCTGAACCTGAGCCCAGGTGTAGTGGTTAGCCCACTCCCACTTCCTGTCTAGTCCCCTATAAAACCAAAGGAACTTGCTCTTTCTGTCTCTCTTTTGCCTCCGTGCTGCTAGCACCACCCTTGTTCTGGCTGTTCCTGTTTTTGCCATGTGGTCATCCCACCATATGGTGGACACCCCAATCCTGAAATCTACCTCCACCCATTGCCATCAGTCTGGTTGTATAGATATTTTTGTATCTTGTTTCCTTCCTTTATACTTCTTTGTAACTCTCTTTCCTTAAATACCTTTTATTTATTGGTAAGGTTTTTCTTTTAAGGTCCAACTCAAAGCAAGATTATTTATTTGGGTGTTTTACCTTTTCCTCTCTACATCCAATTCCTTTCCTAGTTTCTATGAGCCTATGAAAATATTTCTTCACAATACAGTAGCTTTCTGTGTGAAAACATAGTAACAAAACAAGCTGTCTCCTTTCTCCTGTAAAAAGTGCAGGAGTGGAGAACTAGATAATATAAAAAGAGAAATGGCTAGGCTAAGTATATATATAAAAATAACAGTCAGATTTGAATCTGCATATATTACAGTGACAGGAACCACACAAAAAAGAGACATATTGGAATGTTGCATGAAGAAGCAATGCTTACCACTGAGGAAGAATAATCTCAAAGCTGCTCTGATATTTCTTAGCCAAGCTTCCTCCTGCTATGAGCACAGGCAGAGGGAAAATGTAACAAAATTAGGAACAAAATCTATGAAACAGGAGAAAATAGGTTTAGTAGTACAAGAAGAGTGTCTCTTGCATTTTTTCAATTCTGATTCTTCCAAAAATAAAGTGCAGAAAATAACTGCATGTGTTTCCAGAGGAAAACGCTGTGAGAAATAGAGTTCAGACATGGGAGGTTTTGTGACAGCATTTCTGAAACTATCCTCGCCTAAATATGTGTAGGAGACATTAGCATCCCATTATCCTGTCTGTCAAATTCTTCTGAACATCTTTTCATAAACTGCAAGAGAAACAGACTGGCCTTGTCTCTGCATCATCTTCTTCCTCTCTTTCTGCAGAACACGAACATCAACAGCTAGACCAGCACAGGTTGGTCAGCTGACTTACCAACAGAGTTGTAACTGCTTGAAGTGATGTTTGGGTAGTTGGAACTTGAAGCGTGGAGTTCTGGGTACAATTAGTGGCTAAGAAAACCACCCCAAGAATTTGCATGTTAATGATTCCCTTCACACAGTGTTCAGATGGAAGGCTTGAAGTGTACTGCAGATGTAACAGGCACCTATCCAGTGTCACATACAGCATAATACTATTGAAATTGCCTGAATGCTGCTTATGTGTTGAGAGATAATAATAATAACCCAAACAATTGTGCTTACAAAGCATCATTCAATTAATATTTCAAAATACTTTAACCTAGGTAAGTAAACTTAACTAAAGAGTAAGAACAGAGTCAAAGTTTAAAAGGTGCATGCCTGCATCTAAAATCACTGATGTCTGTAGGATTTCAAAGCCATTTAGGTGCCTCATGCCACTGAGTATGCAATTAAAATTCTGCAATTAAGAATATGACTCATGCAATTAAAAATGTGACTCAAAAGAGTTAGTGCATCCCATCATACATTTTGACTTAGTGGTAAAAATGGAAAAAAGCACACATCAAACTAATCATCTAATTTTGCAGTACTCCTCTAAAACTCAGCATAAAACACTTAACAACTTCTCTTTAATCTAAAAACCTTGAGGACTTTTAACTTATTCAGCTGAGCTAAGTCAGGTCATCCAGGTTTTAAATACCAAGCAAACATCTTTCAAGGAAACTAGATGCCAGTGCTTACTAGACAAATTGCATGAGGGAGCAGAGGAGCTCTGTGGTTCTAAAAAAAGTGAGACCAATTTAGAAAAGCTTGATGAATAGCTACTCTCACCTGATTGATTTTCTAAAAACATTGTGGAAGATCATCTAAAACCAGGAAGGATGCCAATGGGGCAGAGTAGAAGAGAGAACCATGGCCGTGAATGCTGGGTAGTGTCAGAAAAGAAAGGTTGGAACTACTGTCTTTCAAATGGCATATAATAGTAAGTTTATGGTTTGGCTATTTAAACTTGCATTTGGCTTCAAGTTGAAACACAAGCTGTTAGCCTGATTGCAAGCTTTTTATGTTAAAAAAAATTCTCATCTTAGGTTAGTTTTAAAGCCCATAATAATAATTTCTTTTAAAGAAAAAGTCTTCTGGAAAGCAAACGGTATCACATTAAAATGAAAAGCTGAATGTAGATATTTCTGTGAACACATGTTCTCTATTTTCCGCTGTCAGTGGAAATAGTTATGTTCTAGTGAAGTAATTTGCCTATCGAGAAACATCTACTGCATCAGAATCTTGGTTGCAGTATCAAAAACTCTCCACCTAATGACTGATGACAGTGACTTGCTGTCGCTGACTGACACAACATCCGATTGTCTTCTCTTCTGGAAGATCTTCACACACTTGTATTGCTGCAAAAACAGTAACACAGCCCAAGCACACACACTTTTTAAAGTCTTTTGATCCATGCTCTCACACACTGAGTATTTGCATGAGAAGAAATGAAAGGAAAAATATTTTTAAATACATGAAATGAAAGTTAATAAAGCTTTCTCCAATTATCTGGTCTTTGGGGGAAGCAGAGTGGAATGAGTGTGTAAAACTTTCATTCTACAAGTAAGAATAGTGAGAATGAAGTAGGTTGTATTCTTTGTCAGAAATTTTTTTTTCCAGTTCAAGTCAGGAGTACTAGAGCAACCTCTTGAAGGGAATATGCACAGTTCTCCCAGAAGCTGTATGCAGTACAAGGCAATCTTACTATCATATTCTACCTCAGTGGAGAGGACTCATTTTGTTCCACATAAGTGCTACTTGTGCTTTCCAAATGTGCTGTGGTGCTGTGATAGTCACAAGGGATGTGTCTTAAAACACAGGTTATTTTCCCAGCCATTTTGGTACACCTGTATACTGTTGATGGGACATTGCTAAGTTAACTTTATTCCCCTATAGATCTTACTATAGAGCTAAACTATTAAAGCCAAAATTCAGAGCCTGAAAAAGTCACAACCTAGAATTTGATATAAATACCATCAGGCAAGAATTCCTGATGATAAGCATGACAAAAAGCTAATGTCCATGCCTAAGATTGAAAGATCTGATATTCAATCTAAGTGGCCCTGAGCAGATGCTTAGGAAGATGAAGAAAGGAGCAAACGCACATGATACTTCTCAATAATTTTCTAGCTTTCAGCTATTTCATAACTGGAGATTCCTTGATTTCCATATCATTTTTTTTTTTTTTTAATCAAGAAATCCCCAAGTGATTTCTTTCCATTAATACAACCAGTCTTCCCTTTGGCCCATATGAACTTCAGCACAGTACTACATTCAGTGCAACCTAAAGAGAAAGAAAAGATAGGGAAATACAATATGCTTCAATCATGTGTTTTTCCTTTCCATCAGATATATTTCTGCCCCCTTCCTGGATTATCTGTGGGTCACAAAATAAGTAGGTTGCAGTTTTTTAGTTCAATCTCTGCCTCAATAATAGACCAGTCTTAATGCATGGTGATAGAACTATAGCGCATAAGTTAGCTGCCACATGGCACAGAATACTGACTAAATACTTCTAATGTGCTCTTTTCCCTCACTCTCTTTACTGCAGTAGTCAGATAGATACTTTATCTCAGCTTAAATAATGAAGGGAAATGAAGTTGATAAAAAGTGAAGGTTCTAGCAGGATTTTATGGTAGGTAGTGTGATACCAAAGTTGGTCTCTTCTCCCAGGCAACCAGCAATAGAACAAGGGGACACAGTCTCAAGTTGTTCTGGGGGAAGTATAGGCTGAATGTTAGGAGGAATTTCTTGACAGAGAGAGTGATTGGCATTGGAATGGGCTGTCCAGGGAGGTGGTGGAGTCACCGTCCCTGAAGGTGTTCAAGAAAAGACTGGATGGGGCACTTAGTGCCATGGTCTAGTTGACTGGCTAGGGCTGGGTGATAGGTTGGACTGGATAATCTTGGAGGTCTCTTCCAACCTGGTTGATTCTATGATTCTATATCCACAGTAGGTACCCAGTCTTGAATTTGCTTGTATCTTTTGAGTACCTATTTGTATTAGTAAAAGGTACATCATGAAGAAGTGAACTGAAATTGCTGTTTACTTACATGATTAATTCCTTTTAACGTGTCCCCACATTTTCTGCAGTTCTACTTGACCAAATTTATGATGGTTTGGGTGTTCCCTGCCCTGCCCCACTTTGGAAATCACCCACACTAGACTCAGCCGGCTCTGGAAATCGAATGAATCTTGTTATTTACAGATTAGCAGAATATACAAGCAGATATTTACAGTATGTATATTTATATACAGAAATACACAAGGTAAAAGGTAATACAGAAACACAACTCCCTTCCCGGANAAAAGCTAATACACAAACACAACTCCCTTCCCGGAACCCTGAGTCCCCAGGAGGGGCTCCCAACTACCCTTTCACCTTCCCCCTGCCCCTCTCAACCTTACCCCAGTCCCAAGGAAGAATGGAGGTTTGGCCAGGGGGTTAGGAAGCAGAGTGGATTAATCAGAAAAAAAACAGGAGTGAGGTTAGAGAGAGAGATGCAGCTCAGAGCTCCCCAGCAGGAGAAGTGCCTTATCTATGTTTTGATTCTTCTTCTTGTATCTCTCAGTAAGCCTATGAGTGAAGTAGACATCACCATTGTTTTCCTTTCACAGCCTGTAATCTAATTCTTCTCACCAAAACATTCTAACTAGCTTCAAACTAGCACAAAATTTCGTACAAATATCTTGGGTATCTGCTTTGGAAAACTTGTTCAAGAGTACAATTGCAGTTTCTTGGGTACTGTGTTCTTGAATAATGAAGGCTTTATTAAATGTGGATGCTCTGGTTCAGAATTTCATTCTGATGTATGTCAATATATACCATCATCAAAACTGAAAAGAAGCTGGAACCCATAATAGCAGAAATTCAAGTCAAGTGTTGCTCTTTTTTTTTTTTTTTCATATGATGCTGGGGAAATATTCCTAAAGATATTTTCAGAAGGAAAATCTCCATAGTGATTGAAGAAGAAAGGAAAGAAAAAAAAAGAAGAGCTGAAGATAAAAATTGCCTCCAATTTATACACTTAAGTACAAAACATGAATGTTCTCATGACAAAGAAACATGCAGAACTACGCACAGACAATAGTTAGCAGAGATCATTAATCAGATAGTTGAACCTATTTTATTTAAGGCATATATAACCTTCAGTGATTAATGGGAGGAGACAATGAGAACGCCACGATAATTGTGCAGACAGATTTATCGTCACTTTGCTAATGCGATTACTGTGAAATGACAAAACACGAATCTTCTGTGGATTTCTGTATGTCATTAAAATAATCAAGGTCTTCACTTTAAAAATTTATAAATCCATGTGTTAATGGGTTCAGTCTCTCATTCAAGCTCCACACAAAGGCTACAGTTGTTTCACAGGAAATTACAATCAAGATAAAATCATTTTATTTGGCAAAAATGGAAAACTCCAAAATCCTTCTGTGGAAGATAAGTACCCAGAGGAGTTCTATGAAAAATTTAAAGATCAGTTAGCATGCCTCTGTTAGGAACTTTTACTATTTCTTTACAGGCAGCACATTTCTTCTTCTGTGCATTCATTAATCATTTGTGGCTGTACAACAGAGTTAAAGACTCGGCTGTTCTGCCTATTTTACACAGATTAATTTATGCAGAATAATAAGATTTATGAAAAAAACACCCTGCAAGTGAATGTATTTATGCATATACGTGAAATACATGAATGATATCTTATTAACTGATGCATTTCAACAAGTGCAAGGCAGTATTCCTCCCCCAAGTAATCAACACATACATTTATCTCAAAAAATGTTATTAAGCATGGGTATATGTAATGTGATGGTTTCTAACTGCTCTATCATTAAACTGTTGAATTACTTTTTCGACAGATGCATGAACACAATTTCTGTTTACCTGTTCAGGTTGTGTAAGGCTGAGGTAGGGGAAGGAGGAATTTTTCTTGCTCAGAATGCCAAGAAGCGAGCAAGAGTTTAGACCAATATATTCAGAATAACCTAATGGTACTGCCATATAGTTCATTCAGTTCTGGGCTCCTCAATTCAAGAGAGATGTTGAGATACTGGAACATGTCCAGAGAAGGGTGGTGAAGCTGGAGAGAGGCCTGTTGTGAAGGCAGGGAATTAATGTGGCCAAGTCAGGAATATATAAAAATAGAATTATTTTATTTTCCTGAAACCCTGCCTCCAAAACTATACACAGAAATTAATTTAGTTTAAATAGCAGGCTCAGTTTGATTGAGAATATCTTACAAAAGATACTATAGATAAATTTGGCTATTTTAGAAGTCAGGAAGTGGAAAAGGATAAGCTATAAACACAGCTTTTCCCCACTATTAATCAGGCTGAGCAGAAAGTTTTACTCACAAATGAGCTAGGCTGGCTGAGAGAAAGGGCAGTCCAGATGCTTCATATAATCATTGAATCAACCAGGTTGGAAGAGACCTCCAAGATCATCCAGTTCAATCTATCACCCAGCCCTATCCAATCAACTAGATCATGGCACCAAGTGCCTCATCCAGTCTTTTCTTGAACACCTCCAGGGATGGTGACTCCACCACTTCCTTGGGCAGCCCATTCCAATGCCAATGACTGTCTCTGACAGCTTCCTCCTAACATCCAGCCTAATCTTCCCCCAGCACAACTTGAGACTGTGTCCCCTTGTTCTGTAGCTGGTTGCCTGGCGGAAGAGACCAACTCCCACCTGGCTACAACCTCCCTTCAGGTAGTTGCAGACAGCAATGAGGTCTGCCCTGAGCCTTCTCTTCTCCAGGCTAAACAACCCCAGCTCCCTCAGCCTCTCCTCATAGGGTTTGTGTTCCAAGCCTCTCACCAGCTTTGTCGCCCTTCTCTGGACATGTTGCAGCACCTCAACATCTCTCTTGAATTGAGGGGCCCAGAACTGGACACAGTACTCAAGGTGTGGCCTGACCAGTGTTGAGTACAGGGGCAGAATAACCTCCCTCATCCTACTAGCCACACTGTTCCTGATACAGGCCAGGATGCCATTCTCTCTCTCTCTCTCTTTCAAGGGGTATCCGAGGCTCGTTAAGCCTATTGAGCTTGCACAAAAGGGGTGCTTACAGTGGGGAGCCATCCAAGGCAGGGACGGTCCAGTCCCAGGAACTTGCCCTTCACAGAGTCAGGGGACTCTTTCTGCAGTATCTATCCAGGTGGGGGAGAACCCCAAGGCAGGAAGCACCCCAATATTTATACCTTCCGAGACAAAGTGTCAAGTTACCATTTCTAGGCACGAACACACAATCACCAGCCCAATTCCAGCGCAGGCATCTGCACGGGTCACCTCTCGTGCTGGAAAGACCCTTTGCTCCCTCCCCCTTCAAGCCTGCAGGGCAGGGGGAAAACAGGCTTTTTGCACCCTTCTTCTCCCATTCAAACCATGGCCTGAGAGGAATTTGGGGTATCCAGGACTCCAAGACAAGGCCTGGAACACAGCCCTGTGAGTAGAGGCTGAGGGAGCTGGGGGTGTTTAGCCTGGAGAAGAGGAGGCTCAGGGGGGACCTCATTGCTGTCTACAACTACCTGAAGGGAGGTTGCAGCCAGGTGGGGGTTGGTCTCTTCTGCCAGGCAACCAGCAACAGAGCAAGGGGACACAGTCTCAAGTTGTGCTGGGGGAAGTCTAGGCTGGATGTCAGGAGGAAGTTCTTCACAGAACTACATACTGTCTGGCCATGCCTAGTTGGCTGGTTTGCTAGCTAGGTACATGTAGCTGACTGGTCTTGAGCATAGCCTCAGGTATTCCCTCAGCAGAAAACCCACTCTTATACAGGGAGCCTAGACAATTATAATTTAAATATTTGTCTGAATTTTGAGTCCTACAACTCATTATGACAACTAATGCAAGTAGAATTTATTTCGTGGGTGGGATTTGCCTTTCTCTTTCCAGATACAAGGCTGGCATATTAGAAGATATATAATGAAGGAGGGCTGCTAATAGAAACACAAACTGCATACACTGAACTGTTTGACACATGAAGGAGCTCTTATTCAGAAATAAATCTGAGACTTAAGTGTGACAATAATATTACAGCCCTGAAACACTTACACTGGAGCAGAACTAAGAACAGAGCTTCAGAGATTGACATACTCTTTTCTTCACGTATAATAATTTCACATATAGAATTGTTTGGCAGAAATACAGAAAAGGCAACATGGCAACTGTGTACTACTGTAGAATGGTAGTTGCAAGCAGGTCCTCTGTTAAGTTACTGAAAACTATGACTGAAGTTTTCTCATGTCGTATTTCCCTTTTGTTCTAGATGCTGGAGGATGTTATCATTAGATGAGATGGTTCCTTTTTATTCTCAGGCTGACATCCAGGTGCATCTGTGACTCGACTCTGTTCAGAGTTCTGCTTTGGCAGATGGGCACCTAAATACATGACTGCAGTGTCCACCTTTACATCCCTCAATTCTTTTACTCAAGCCATTCCTTAACTCTATTTTCAGTCACAGGTCTAAAAGAAGCAAAGTTTCAGTAAACAATACATTTAGATTAAATTCTTAGGTATAAACATCTATTTTACTTTCTAATGCAAATTACCCCCCTGTGTCCCATTTCAGACACTGTTCATGTAATGTATCCATAGTTAAAGTATTTGTTAGTGTTTAAAAAAAAAAAATAATCTTTTATCACACCATCACACCAATGACCAAGATTAAAAGCATACAAGCTGAAAATCATGCTGTTCATTAGCTTTCATCCTCATTAACATTTGTGACATTCTTTTACTGCAGGAGGGCAGCAGTTTGTCATTCTCTTCCTGGAAAGTCATATCCCAAGTATCACAGTATCATCAGGGTTGGAAGAGACCTCACAGATCATCAAGTCCAACCTTTTACCACAGAGCTCAAGGCTAGACCATGGCACCAAGTGCCACGTCCAATCCTGCCTTGAACAGCTCCAGGGACGGCGACTCCACCACCTCCCTGGGCAGCCCATTCCAGTGGCCAATGACTCTCTCAGTGAAGAACTTTCTCCTCACCTCGAGCCTAAACTTCCCCTGGCGCAGCCTGAGGCTGTGTCCTCTCGTTCTGGCGCTGGCCACCTGAGAGAAGAGAGCAACCTCCCCCTGGCCACAACCACCCCTCAGGTAGTTGTAGACAGCAATAAGGTCTCCCCTGAGCCTCCTCTTCTCCAGGCTAAACAATCCCAGCTCCCTCAGCCTCTCCTCGTAGGGCTGTGCTCGAGGCCTCTCACCAGCCTCGTCGCCCTTCTCTGGACACGCTCAAGCATCTCAATGTCCCTTCTAAACTGGGAGGCCCAGAACTGAACACAGTACTCAAGGTGTGGTCTAACCAGTGCAGAGTACAGGGGCAGAATGACCTCCCTGCTCCTGCTGACCACACCATTCCTGATGCAGGCCAGGATGCCACTGGCTCTCTTGGCCACCTGGGCACACTGCTGGCTCATGTTCAGGCGGGTATCGATCAGCACCCCCAGATCCCTCTCTGTCTGGCTGCTCTCCAGCCACTCCGACCCCAGCCTGTGTCTCTGCATGGGGTTGTTGTGGCCAAAGTGCAGCACCCGGCACTTGGAGCCATTGAACGCCATCCCATTGGACTCTGCCCACCTGTCCAGGTGGTCAAGGTCCCTCTGCAGAGCCCTTCTGCCCTCCAACCCAGCCACATCAGCCCCCAGCTTAGTGTCATAAAGTGTCACATCAGCTTGTTTTTCAAGAACAGGATAAAAGGAAATGAAGTTGTTTCTGACATGAATAAAACCGTATAGAGTTAGGCTGTGGATAGGAAGAGCATGTGTTGATTCATCTAGTAGATAGGAAGCTGAGAGCTCTGATCAATACAGAACACACAGTATTTAACTACAGTCATGGAATTAAGGTCAAATTAAAATGTGAAAAATACATCTGTTACACACGGTTTTAAGCATGTTCAAGGGGAAATTTCAGATGTTGGCAAAGAGATTCGTAATTTATGTTAGTCCTGTGGGGTTTTCTTCTTTTAAAACATGTGAGAAGAAATATGAATTGCAAGTGAATCTTCAGCTGTGAAAATAGTTTATCCTCACAATTCACCCCAAAGTGATTTTTGCACCATATTACAAGGAAAGATCAACATTCCTTTGCTTGAGAAGATGACTAATTTATTCAGAGCATAAAAGGAAGTCTGGCTAAGTGCAGGTCTTATTTTTTTGCTTTATGTATTATGAGAAATGCTCACATTTTACTGAGAATAATAGTTTAATTTACTTTTTTACTGTTCACACACGATGTATAGCTATCATTCTCAGGTCTATATTTAGTATTCTTATATAATTCTGCAGCAATAGTGCCTCTAATCCTAGTCACTAGTATGTCCATCTGTGAGTATTCACACACATTTCAGGGGGAAAAAAGCCTAAAACAAAACAGCACTGTATCTTACATTTCTTTAGCAAGATTTAGTTCCTTGTATTTCAGGTGATGAATATGAATGGCAGAAGAATTCAGAGTGCTCAGAGGCTGAAGTTTGCCCCCTGAGGATATCGTGTCTATTTCTCAGCTATTGTCGACAAGCTCTGCTTTTTGATTAAGAGACATAAGATATTGCTGAACATTTTTCATTCATTTGGAAGAAAAAGGAGAATGGGATGGTAGCATCAGCCAAACTGAAATAGTTCAAACCTATTCATAGTATACAGACCAGAGCACCAAGAACTTCCAAATCTTACTGAAGTGGATAAGAGTGATTTATCTCCAGCCAGCAATCCAATAATGCAATTATGTCAGATATTTTATGTGCTAGTAAGGCAATATAAGGCAACACATTTGTATGTACATAGGATTTTACCTGTCACTGAATAGCTGAGGTTGTAATTTGTTTCTAACATCTATAAGAAAAATACACAGTTTTAGAATTCAATGAATAGTGAAGAAAGGGAAAAAAATCCAGTTTAGTAATACCCAACATGATAGACTAGGAGTTAAAAAAAAGAAAGTACTGAAATACTACTTTCCTTACAGATATTTGCAGAAGTGCTTTTCCTACAGACACATCGGAACATTTGTAAGAGGAAAAAAAAAGTGTTTATTGGTCACAGCCAAAATGCTCAAGACCTATAGAAACATTTACCAACTGGGAGGCAACTATGAGAGAAAATGTTTTTTTCTATAACTCACTTAGTAAACCCATGCTGCTTATAGGGATCTTTCACTTCTCTTTCTAAATGATTCCCACTTAGACATGTAATGAGGAAATGTCATTCTCTTTACAAGGAGAAATCAGCTGTGAATGAGAACAAAAGAAATCTTGGGTTCCGTTTCAGTTGTGTATTAAAAGTCGCTTTGAATAAAAATAGACCTCTATCATAAAGTCAAAATGTGAATTATCAAACTGCATTTGCAGTGGTTCAGTGATTAAATATATAAAAAGAAAACCACAATCTGCAAGTTCTTATTCAAATGCAGTATTTGAGAGGAGACATTTTGCCTTCTGTGGTTTTAATGCTCAAAACAAAAGCTGCTTTATGCTATCTTTACTCTAATAAATTTAGTCTGAACCTTAAAACATATTTTTTAGACAAGGCAAATGTCTTTGTAAAAAAATGTTCTTGCTCATTATGCTATTTCAAAAGTAATATATATGTACCTTTAAATGGAATTGCAGTGAGCCTTAAATCTTCTTGCATATTCAATACTTCGTGTTTCAGTTTCCTCTAAACTCAGTACAGCCTGAAGCTTTTATCAACAGATTGTCAATAGAAAGTCTTAAAACTTTTTTGTTGTGAAACATTACTGGAGTAGTTCAGAAGCTACCAAAACAAATGTGAAACAGTTTTTGTGTAACACTGAATTCTTTTACTCAGAGCAAAGCTCTGACTTACACTATGAGGATGGACAATAGAAGCAAGAGCAGCATCTGTTTAAAGTAAATGTTAACACTGAAGGTTCAAATCAATGACATGAACAGTTGTACAATTTCTTGCTAATCCAAGTAGTGTCTTTTCTATTTGGGAGAGCAACATTATATGTCAGTGGACAGTCTTATATTTTTCACAGGCCATCTTTGAAGGATATTGTCACATTTATTGTTCACAATTGCACTGTGTTTCACGTATCTTTGCTTTCTGGAGCAATTGGTCAGTGCTTCTGAACAGTAAGAATGCTCTATGAATAAGTCCAGTGCAATGACATCTAAAGGGTGTTTTAGAGACCAGCTTAATTTTCTGAGAATCACAGAATCATAAAGGTTGGAAAAGACCTTTAAGATCATCAAGTCCAACCATAACAACCACTACACTGAAGTATCAGCACCCTTCAGCCTTTCCAAGCAGCCTGCAATGTCGTAACGAGCGCTGCTGGTCACTTGTTACTTGACAATCTCCCTTCCTGAAAGCCTGAAAGAAGAGTTAGTACTATTTTATTCTTTATTATTAAGTTACCTAATGGCTTAGAATCTGGAAAAATTTCAGACTTGTATCCTGTATGATTGCAGCCAACAGTGTGGCAAAGCAGCAAAATGACAGACAAATATTAGCAAGAAAAACTCCTAAAAAACAAACAAATGGAAAAAGGAAAAACAAACCTAGAACAAAATCCCCAAAAGCCATGAGGATATAACATTATTTAATGTTTCTGGGTAGAACATTATTTAACATTTCTGGGTAGAAAATGATTTAAACATTTCTGGATACCCTTTAATAGATGGTTTCAGGTTTTTAACTGCTAACAGTGAGAAGGTAGTAAGATGTGGTCTAAAAGGAACAGTTTTCCCTGTGGTATGAAATAGCTGGTTGAAGCTTCTTGTTCCTTCACAGACTCCAACAGCTCCACATCCTTCAGTGCTGATCCCACACAAGCTGAAAGCAGCATGACTTTTTACATAGGGTGTGACAGAAACACCATTAACTCCTTAGACTATGACGGGCAGGCATGCCTTGAATTTAATCAGGTCTGGAAAACTTAATAGCCACCTTATGGCTGATTAAGGAACAGCATCATCCATTGCTTTGATGAAAGATGATAGCGCTGACAAAAATCCTCGAGGTGGGTTTAAATCAGGCTTATCAGGCTCCCATTAACTCTCTCTATATATGTATATACCATTTCCTGAAAATAAAATAAGATCAGTGAACTAGCAAACATGAAATATTGAGGGACTTCCTCTAAGAGGAGAGTGCAAGGACAGGTGGTTGAAGAGCTCAGCAATCTGTTCCATCTGAAACACTCTCTCACTGAACACAGTAATGGAACTAGCAAAACTTTCTCCCTGGCTAGCAATCACACTGTGCTGTGAAGAAAAGCCTTGGGCAATAAATTACATAAACGTGCTTCACGCCAGTACAACAGGAAAATATCCTTAGGTTAGACTTGACCAAGTTGGAGATGAAATCATTAGCAAGTCATCTAGCTTCAATCTGGCCAGGAATGGTGTCTTCTGCACTCCATGACAGAAAAAAAATGGAATTTGGTAAAATAAACGAATGCAGAAAAATGTTGCTAGCTGGAGAAGTACCTTTGGAAATATGCTTCCACAATTGTGTGCCCATTGCCTTCCACACAACACAGAGCTGCTGCTTTTTGCAACAAGGAATTCCTTATCAATGCCACAGAATTACCTTAGAGATGGCATGCCTCTTTTCTTCTCAAAGAACAGGAAACTCTGAAGAGTGAAATTCCAGATGACCTGAGCATGGGTAGGCATACATACCCTTAGAACTGTCTTTCTATCTGGGAATGTAATCTTCCACCATAAAGAATCTTACTGACACTGGGGGTTGGTCTCTTCTCCCAAACAACCAGCAATAGAACAAGGGGACACAGCCTCAAGTTGTGCCCCAGGAAGTACAGGCTGGATGTTAGGAGGAAGTTCTTCACAGAGAGAGTGATTTGCTATTGGAACGGGCTGCACAGGGAGGTGGTGGAGTCGCCGTACCCGGGGGTGCTCAGGAAAAGACTGGACGAGGCACTTAGTGCCATGGTCTGGTTGACTGGCTAGGGCTGGGTGCTAGGTTGGACTGGCTGATCTTGGAGGTCTCTTCCAACCTGGTTGCTTCTATGATTCTACGATTGCTACCTTGTAAATAATGGCACTTTCTGTGATTGTCTATTTTGCCTGGCTTTTCCTAGGTCATATTCATGCATTTATGAATTGGTGATTTGCTTTAGTGAGAAACAACAAATGGGAAATAAAACAAGATTTCTGTATATTTCCTTCAGCCTTGATGTAAGCAGTGGCAGACTGCGTTCCAAGTATGCTGAGATAGTGAGTAATTTAAATGCCAAGTAGCAAAACTTGTCAAGAACATTTCATATGGGTTGGCTGACTTTGAATTATAATGTTTCACTTAATTTGTTTCATTACATAACCATTTTAGAAACATCTCTTAGTTCGAACCTTTCTTGCATATCATGACTTACTCCCTAAATTTTCTTGATAGAAAATTTAGTCACAGTGAGGTATTTGTGCTGGCTAGAAAAATAAGAAGACCAGAAAAGAAAAGCAGTGTTTAAAAGCTGTTTTCACTGTGTAATTTCTGAAATGGAACAATTTCCTTTGCTAATTTTAACAGATATTTTTCTTCATGGACGTTGAGTTTTGCCACTCAGATTTTCAGAACGCAGACCTTAGGTTAATGAAAAATCTCACGAGCAGTGGATTTCTTTAAAGTCAATAAATGGTCCATTAAAAGTTTGGGGTTTGATGGAAAAGTAATTGTTTGGAGTTTTCCTGTGCAGTTTAGGAGGGTATACACTTCTGCCTTTTCACCTTCACAAAGGAGGAAAGTGTCTTCTACTAAGATATCAGGGATGCAGCCCTCTGTTGTTCATTCACTTTATGTTCAGGCAACATCTTAGCCTCACGTTATCATAAAATTGTCCTCAGTGGACATGAGGCCTAAACTTCCCTTCCTGAAAGAGATAAAAATGTAATTAAGGTCCGATACGATCCACTGTTGGAGATGGAACATTAAATTAAACAGCTATTAAATTCAATTCTGATGTTGCCAAGTCTAATGTAAGTCTCATGATTTAATAACTATAATTTTTTTTAATTTTATTTTATGCAAAAAGTGAATCATTAGGTTTGTTCTTATTTATCGTCAACATTCATGCCTCTATTGGTCTCTGAATCCGTATTTTTAATGTTTGGGTTTTTTGAATGACAACTGAATTTCTCTTAACATAGCATAACTCCATGTGCTAGTTTAAAGCTAGCTAGAATGTTTTGGTGAGAAGAACTAGATTACAGGCTGTGAAAGACAAACAAGGTGATGTCTACTTCACTCATAGGCTTGCTGAGATGTATAAGAACAAGAATCCAAATATAGATAAGACACTTCTTGTTGGGGCATTGCCTGAGCTGCACTTCTTTCTAGCCCCTCTGCTGTCTCTCTGATTAATCCACTTTGCTTCCTAACCCCCTGGCTGAACCTCCATTCTTCCTTGGGACTGGGGTAAGGTTGAGAGGGGTTGGAGAAAGTGGAAAGGTGGTTGGGAGCCCCTCCTGGGGACTCAGGTTTCTGGGAGGGCTGTTGTGTTTCAGTATTACCTTTTACCTTGTATATTTCTGTATATAACTGTATATACTGTAACTATCTGCTTGTATATTAAGCTAAGATGTAAATATAAGCTTTGTTCAAATTTGCAGAGCTGGCTGAGTCTAGTCTGGGTGATTTCCAAAGTGTGGGGAGGGCAGGGAACACCCAAACCACCACACTCCAGAAGCTGCAACTTTAGAAATATTACTAATCCAGTAGCTCAGACTGTATGAACTGCTAATAACTGCTGAAACAGTTGCCATTTACTAGTCCAGATCTAGAAAACCCCAGTAGCAATAAAAGTTATCACAATTCTACTAATACAGGGGTTTTTTTGTTTGTTTTGGTTTTGTTTTTGTTTTTGTTTTTGTTTTTTTTGTTTTGTTTTGTTTGTTTTTTTATTATGGTGTTTCTCTTAGAATTCTTCTGTGAATTTCTGGAAAGCTTATTTATAATTCTAGCCAAGACAATGGTCACTTGAGTGATGTCTTCCCTCGTGGATGAGTTTAAAAAAAAATGAATTCAAGCAAATGATAGAAAGTTTCTGATAGAATTTCATCTAGAAATACCTTGAATTAATGAAAAAAATGACGGCTTGATGAAGGTTCAGATACTATACTTTCAATGACACTAGATCTTGTATTTTGTCAGTCCTTATATTTTGGCAATGCCTATCTGTAGCTTTGCAACTGAGAGAATGAGGGGGAAAAAACCTTGTTTCCAGGTGCTTGCCAAACCTTCATTTTTGTTTCCTTCTGATGCTTCTTTTTCATTAGCATTCCTTGTATTTCCCTGGCTCCTCCTGCAGTAAAAAGATCTGGTGACACACAGTGGCACAGAATATACACCTAACAAACGCAGGCAGTTGTGAAATGCTTGCAATTTCCAATACTATTCTCATTTTCCAGCACCACTTTGTCAATGAATGCTTTTCAGGTACAAAATCAAGTCTTGATGTGTAGAGGTAGGTCATCCATTTGATCTTACGAAAGCAAATGTATTAATAACTTCTTGCCTGTGTTATCTATAAACACTTCTGGAGCAAGGAATTTACTCTAAAATATTGGCAAATTGTCGTGGTTTTTAAAGATAGCTGACAGAAATTAAACTCTCAAATGAAATTGGAGAAAAAATACAGAATTATATTTGGACAGAGATACAGAGAGAGACATTACAAAGCAATTAGCGCATCCCTGACAAACCCCCTTGAATTTTCCATCCCCAAAACTAAATCAAATACTCCCCAGTGCTCCAATCCTCCCCCCCTGCCCAGTGCCCCTGCCATCCAAAGAGGACTAAACAAACCTCTGGAGGCCTACTGCTTACATGTTCTTCCCAATAAAGTGGCTTCCAACACACACAGAGGACAGGAGGAGGAGGAAAGGAGAACGAACTGACCTTGTTGTGAGTCTATAAAGAGACAGCAGAATTATGGGATCGAATAACAAACAGTCCCCAGAAGATTTTTTTTAACCCTATAGTCTCAACCTGGGACACAAATAAACAGTAATAAATGCTCTTTTTATGCCACTGATTAATGGACAATGAAAGTTTGCATGGGATTCTTGAGTACTTGTTTCCACTGTGTGTAAGATACACTGTGAAAATAAGTAATCAAATAAAATACCCTGTGCATTTGCTTTGTTGTCTTAGGTACTATTCACCTCTTATTAAACATTGAAAAGTTTTCTGTCTAGCTGTGTATGGAAATGCACATACCTTATATGCTGGGTAAGACAGAATGACAAAGCAGCAGTGAAAAGACTATCGAAGACAGTTGTCATCAAACTCTATCCCTGTAGAACACTGCTGTGAATTTCAAAGCTGTCATACTGCTTATCACTGTCTGAAAGCATGCCTGTCATCTTGGTAAAGCTAAATCACAGTGAGGAGATCAAGGAGAAGAGGCTATGAATAGATGAGGAATCCACTTCTTTGCATTATTTGGTTTCCCATGATCTTCTTTTGTCGTAAACATATTTTTGCAGTTACCTTACAAAAAGAAAAGATCATGCTAGTAAGTGACTCCCTAGACTAAATGTCCCTTCTCTTCCTGGAAGCTATGCTTTCAATCTCCTCTGGATAGCTCTTCTCAATGCCCTGCCCACATCATATGCAAGGACATTTCTCTATTTTCATCAATTCATTTTCTTTGTTATTACATACTTTGTGATGTTTAGTATTTT
The DNA here is from genome assembly GCA_013400475.1 of Tricholaema leucomelas. Classification (NCBI taxonomy): domain Eukaryota; kingdom Metazoa; phylum Chordata; class Aves; order Piciformes; family Lybiidae; genus Tricholaema lacrymosa; species Tricholaema leucomelas. The sequence goes on from WAAF01019982.1 coordinate 413,393, forward strand.
GAATAACTAGTTCAATTTTTTTTTCCTACTTGTAGACAACCATAACAGAAACTGTTTCCAGTATCAACATTTCAGCTGGTGTTTCTGTGTCTTCCTGATAGGCTCTGCTCCTTCCCCATGTTACCAAGTGTGATGGTTTGAGTGTTACCCACCCCCACACACACAATGAAATCACCCAAACTAGACTCAGCCAGCTGGAAGTTAAGGAATGGAGTTATATTTACAGCTTAGCACAATTTACAAGCAGATATATACACAAATATATAAAGTTATATGCAAGTTAAAACTAACACAGAAACACAATGCCCCTCCCAGAACAATCAGACTGCCAGGAGAGCTCCCAACCCAAACTTCCTTCACCACCCCCTTTCCCTCCCTTCAGAAATAGCCAGATCAATCCCTGTATATCTCATGTGATAAATCTGGAGATCTGAGGGGAGATGTCAAAAAGATGACTGTTTCTTCCATGTAGTAAGTAATAGAGTGAAACCAGGCATTGAACTTTGTCAAGTTGTACTTTTACAAGTTCATATTAAAGTCACTTTTACTACTACCTTTGATGGTAATTTAGTAAGTGATTTAAAACACTTACCCACAATAGTAGGAAAGTCTGTAGTGGCTGAAGCCTACATTTCTATCAAGTGCTGCCTCAGAAATATTATGTTCACATGAGCAGTATTCATGCTCGTGGCTACTCAGAACTGGGATTGCTTCCTCTTAGTAGGGATTAGGTCCTCATTTAAAGAATAAAATTCAGAGCTTTACTAAATAAGTTATTATTATATAACCATTCCAGATCTTTGTTCTCAAAGGATGTTTGGAATTTTTTCTTTTGCAAAGAGCAAGCCAATAAACAGATTAAATTGTAATTCCTTCCAATGAGCTCTTGGTTGATTTGTGATTAGCATATGTCACATTGCACTAGTGTCAGTCAGAAGTATTTACTCTGATTAGAAGGAGATAACAAGATAAGCCTTTTTTTGTAATGTGATGTTTCTTATGTTTCTTGCAATGAGGCATGTTTGACAGTGAGTATGGCAACAAAGACAGCAACTGGTATGTAAATAATATAAAACTAAAATAAATAGTATGTAAGAAATCAATCTTACATAATTGTCCTGGGTTTGCTGGGACACAATCCTTGTCTAGTTATGGGCTGCAGACTATTGATTGTTCTAAGTCATCCAGGACAACTGACTTCAGTTGGCTACAGGTGTATCCCAGGCCATGAGCATCACAAAAGGAAGTATGGCAAGACCTCCTGATTGGGGTTTTTTGGTCCAGCTCCTCTTCTCTTCCTTGCTTTGAGGACTGTCTTCGATATTGTGACTGCTGCGCAAATGCTATCTGAGTGTAATTCTCTACATTTTGTACTGACTCTGGTATCAGTTTGGCTATTTCATTAAATTTGTTATCATTTCAGTCTGTACAGCTTCTCTCCTTTTCCTGATATGCCTTCTCTGCTGGGGAGAGGAGGGCATCAAGTGATAGAGCAACTGCTAGGGTTCAGTTCTAGATACAGGCTGAATGGAGACAATAACCAAAATAAAATAATGCTTTAAATTAAGTAATATAAAGGAAATATTTTGGGTAATGTATCATCCTCTAATAAACTATGACATGCCAGTAGCATTAGTGCCTAATAAGAAATGACGTGATGTCTACTATAGAAGAAAAGCAAGTTTTGAAATGTTGGAATTTCCTGCTCACCAGAAAATCTGTCTGGTTCTAAAGACAGAAGAATGGTAAGGGTATGATGAAAACCTGAAAAGTAGGAGGGGAAAGTTTGAAACAAAATACAAGATGGGGTGGTTCATACTTTGGGACTGGTGAGATTCATCCCCACCAGAAACTTATAACCATTGGTAATATCTGTGTTTATTTCCCTAGTGCACTGAGCACATGCTGGACATGCCAGCACTAGTCTGGTCCTGCACTGGAGCATGCACTGGCTCAGGAAACGTGTTGTGCCTTCCCTTGACAAATACCCTGGGCAGCACCAGTGGCTAAACCACATCAGAGTCTATCCTGAGACTTCTGTCCTCATCATCACAAGTTACTGAGGGCTCAGATCAGGAGTCATGCTTAGTACAGACTTGAGTAAATGTGGTTCCACAATGAAAAAGGAGATTGTCTGATTTGTCTCAGCCAACTGTCTTTCCCAGTATGGCTGAAAGCATGAGTGCCCATTTTAAGACTTGGGAGTAGCAAGATAAATTTGGATAATCAGTTTACAAATATGCATATTAATGATATTCTCTGCATCAGGGATGCATCACCTCAAGGGAAATTCTAGCTTGAAGGAGAGGTGCTACTTCATGAAATACTCTGAGGAATGAAAAGAGATATTAGAGGACAGCTATGCTCTTCATGTGTTCATTTGAATATTCCCCCTACAGTCAGTGATGATTCTCTGGAAATAAAATGTTCACTGCCAATAAAATCTGATGAATTCCCATTTACTGTCTAAATTATCAGCTATGTTTGTACACAATTTGTTTCAATTCACTTCCATTAAATGGAGATTGCATGCCAATTCTTTGGTATGTAACCAAAAAACTTATGTCATGTGTAGGAAAACAAAATTAGAACACATTTGTTTCTTTTTTTTTTTTCAGTTTAGTGAGTATTTTTTCCAGCATCTTTGACTTTGGGCTGTCCAAAATCGCCCTGTAATTCAAGAGCAGAAAGCAGGACACTGCTGTGGCAGATCAAGAACATCTTGAATAACCTTAGATATTCTTATAGAAAATGGCTTGCTGCCATTTTGGGAAGTGAAGATACTAGGGAGAATTTGGAATTCTAATAGTATATAGGCTGAATTTTTATACAGTCCCTAGGTCCAAGATGAAGCAATCTCACATCTCAAGGAAGATAATTACCTGTTACAGCTGGCATGTATGTATACACAAGTCTCTCTGGATTATGAATAAATAAATCCTAACAATTAAACATTAAAAAAAAATAATCCATCTCTTTAAGAAAGTAATTCACTGCTTGACTGACAGATAATCTAAAGGAAAAGACACAAGGTCATGACTTCTGTGAAGAGAGGCTGAGACAGCTGGTTGTTCAGCCTGAAGGAGAGAAGGCTCTGGGAAGACTTCATTGGAGTTTTCCAATACCTAAAGTGTGCCTACAAGAAAGGCAGAGAGGGACTTTATAAAGGCATGTGGTGACAGGGCAAGACATAATGGCTTTAAATCGGAAGAGGGTAGATTTAGATGTAAAGAAGCTTTTCACTGTGAGGGTGGTGATGCACTTCAACAGCTTGCCCAGAAGTTATGGATGTTTCTGGAAACGTTCAAAGTTAGGTTGGATGGAGCTTTGAGCAGCCTTGGCTGATAGAAATTGTTCCTACCTGTGGGATGAAGGATTGGAACTGATTGATCTTTAAGGTCCCTTTCAGACTGAACCATTCTAGGATTCTGAATATTTAGGACCCCCCCCCTTTTTTTCCCTTCTCAAGGCACTGAACTTCTATAAAAGTTTAACTTCACCAAATAATATTTATTTTAATTTATATTAGGCTGAATTTTATAGTGGGCTGAACCCAGATGATTAAGGTCCTAATTATGGTAGTTATACTTCAAACTATGAAGCTCATTCTTTCATATATTGCTTATTAAACTAGAATTTAAAGTACCAAGACTATAGTAACTGTTTTGATTCACAAAATTATACATTGTGAATAGAATCCTAGTGAAAATATTTTAACAATGCTTTAATATGACTATCATAACCCACTGAGCCCCTAATTTGTAAAGCAGTGCTTGTTCATAGATGGATAGGCTTCGCAGATTTTTGTTTCAACAGCAGGAGCAAAGTGATTAATAATAATGACAACAATAATGTAAGAAATAACATAAAGGCTACTTGGTAAATTTAGGAGGTATACATTTGTCATGCAGTGAAGCTTGCTTGTATTAAATAACTCCACTTTACTAGTGTTCACTGTGACTAGCTTGGCTCAAAGAGGCAAGAAATCTCCAGTTCAGAACAGAAACTTATGTATATGGCTGACGTTATTTAATACCCTCTTTTCTGCACAGGGTTTCAATTACTGAAAGATATGGGCAGTAATACAAATTGTGATGCCCATAGAGTATAATTCAGTGCAAGATAATTCCCTGCTGCTGTGTTTCATCCAATTGATCCTCTATATTTTTTTTTTTTAAAGCAGATGAAGACTTATAATGTGTCCAGGCTTCACAATCATTAATACCACTCTCAGCATAACATTTGATTAAGCAAAACTTTGCCTACTTCTCATTACAATAAATTCCTGCTTTAATTCTAATTTTTCTAGTTAGGTTACAGTTACAGATTCGAGTTGCATGTTAATTTTCTTTATCTTTCTTACAAATCTGTTCTAGCATGTTTTATTTTTAAAAACCTAATTATTTGAATTTTGTAGCTGGCGTTCTCCAGTCAAAAAATGCTTTGAATAGAGGCAATCAATGACTGTTCCTTTTAGTTCCTAACTTTTACGTTATAAATGGAATTGTCTGAAGAGTCGTTCTCCAAAAAATGTTTAGAACAGCAGGAATTCTTTAGAGGAAGTACAGGTTATGTGCACAACAGTAGCCCATGCATTCCAAGTAATGTATAGTGTTGTTTATTTTGCCTTATTTCAGTTACCAATCTCATACACGCAGGAAATTATTTTGCTTCTTGGTGTTCTGTTACTCCTACTCTGTGTATTTTTTAAGCAACGTCTAATTCTGCATTCAGAGTGATAACTTTTTATTGCCTATGTGCATACATTTTCAGAAGCTATATTGGTTGAACTTCAGTAAAATAACATTTTCTTTTCAATGTGCAAATTGGATATTTTGATCTATATCAAAACATGTTTTTACCTGCTTTTCCTACATGACTTTCAAGTGGCTTTCATTTTTATATCACTTCAGACATTTTGGAGATGATTCTTTATTGTTCAGTACAACTTTGAAAACAACTCCCTTTACATTTCTGTAAGTCACTAGCAGTAGTAGTGAGACTATGCTGTGGTGCAGTGCCATGAGTATTAATGGCAACTGTTTTTTTACTGACAGTTTCTAGAGCTGAGTCACTTTCATGGTGGATGCCTTTATATTTTAACTTTCTGCAGAGATCTGCTAGTTTATTTACTTCTAATATAGTCCTTTAGTTTCAATCTTACTCGAATTCTGTAGAAATAAAATCACAGTATCACAGTATTACCAAGCTTGGAAGAGACCTGATAGATCGTCAAGTCCAACCCGTTACCACAGAGCTCAAGGCTAGACCATGGAACCAAGTGCCACGTCCAATCCTGCCTTGAACAGCTCCAGGGGCGGCGACTCCACCACCTCCCTGGGCAGCCCATTCCAGTGTCCAATGACTCTCTCAGTGAAGAACTTTCTCCTCACCTCAAGCCTAAATTTCCCCTGGCGTAGCTTGAGGTTGTGTCCTCTTGTTCTGGTGCTGGCTGCCTGAGAGAAGAGAGCAACCTCCTCCTGGCTACAACCACCCCTCAGGTATTTGTAGACAGCAATAAGGTCTCCCCTGAGCCTCCTCTTCTCCAGGCTAAACAATCCCAGCTCCCTCAGCCTCTCCTCATAGGGCTTGTGCTTGAGGTCTCTCACCAGCCTCGTTGCCCTTCTCTGGACACGATCAAGCATCTCAATGTCCCTCTTAAACTGGAGGGCCCAGAACTGGACACATCCAACATATGTAATACTATTTCTCTCACATGTCTATCTGTATTTTTATACTTTGTACGTTAGTGGATATGCAGAAGAATCCAAATAATTCATTTTAAAACTTGATTGCTTTTACTACACCTGAATGTTTTTTTTTTTGTTGTTGTTTCATTTTGGGAGACCAGTCAGGTATTATCATCTCTATTTACCTATTTATTGTGGTATAAGGAAAAAAAAAAGGAGAGAAAAATCAGCTGCAAAACCAACATTTCCTCCCCCCCTGCCCACCAATTTGTCCTCTCCTTCCTTAAAAGGTACTATCGTTTGAGTAGTTGTTACAGAGAACAAGAATCCCATAGGAAGATATTTTTCCCTTTTCATTGTAATGCTTTCATCTTTAGAAACATCACCAGTTGTGTTAAGAGCAGGATGTTTGTTTTTCCTTATCAGCTTCCCACAGTGGATTGTTTATAGATATGTTTCTCTGAGTTTGGATGTTCATCTCTCACAAAGATAGGCATTTAGAGTATACTTTTCAAGTGTCAGAGAAGCTATTCCTTCAAATTGTAGATAATAGTGTTGAAGCAAGTTGGGAGGACATAAGGACCAGAATCTCCAGTACTGACAAATGTACATTGCTAAATACAGCAAACTTATTTAATTTGTAAAGGCCAGGTTAAAGTAAAAATGCAGAAGAGCTATCAAGCAGAATGAACACCAATTTTATTATATAACATAAAATCCAAAAAGACAGTGATTAAACAGCTTCCACGTAGCACAAACCACTGGGCCATAACTATTCTAACAAAACATTTGTTTTTTAGTAACTCATGGAAATCACCTAAAGTAGCTCAGACAACATTTATCTTTTATAGCAGCTTTAATGGAGATTAGTGCAATAAGCCAACTACCTTATATTATTGTTGTGAGGAATACAGAGCAGTGAGATAGTGTAGACATACTCTTAATCAACTGTTTGCTGCTTTTGACACATTTCAATTTGTGCTTAGTGAGCTTGACAGCTGAGATCTAGCAAAGTGTTTCCCAATGTGTTTGTATTGCTGGGTTTACATACAATAGATTTGTTTGCTGCTTGTATGACCGTGGGAGAGATTCTGCCATCAATTTTAAGAGTCCCTTGTTGGCATGTGAGAAGTAGGAAGAACAACTTTGAATGATATACTGACAGAAATAGCAGGGAAGGGTCTGTTTTATTGGTTTCAAGAGACTAAGGCATTTATAGCACTTATTCACAAGCAAAAATCAATGTTTCTGTTCTGGGAACTCCATTTTTCTAGGATCCTAGCCTTTTGTAGATGAAATAAATGCATTAGTGATGTCCAGTGAAGTCCATTCATGGCCCACATTATTTGTCTCTCAGTCAGAGCAAACATCTGAGTAACCCTAACATTTTCATGGCATTTTGGAGGCTGGTTTATGGTTAAAAATGATCTTTTCCTGTAATCGGTCTCAGAGGCATGGTTTCTGTTGGTGGCCATTCTTGGTTGGATTGAAAACCTTCTGAAGGCACCAAGCCTTGTGATACATCCAAATACTCCAAAGAACACCTTGAGAGCCAGAGTTGCAGTTATCCTTATTTACAATCCTATGTTAATAATCTGAGGTATCTATTCCTGACATTTATTTAACCTACTTTAAAATATTGCCCTGTTACCTAGCTACTGACATTTCTTAGGTAGGCAGTTAGTTAACTAGAAACTCATTCCTGCGAAGGCTGCAAATGAAACTTTAGTTTCCTATCTCTTATGAGCTTTGAGAATGAATCACCTCCCACCTCCTTAAAAGATCAATATGAAGACTTGTAATTTCTCTTTTTTTCTCTAGACCTAACAAACTCAGTTCTCCTTTCTCATGTTTGCCAGACATTTACTCACTTTCAGAACTGTTCAATGGACTCTTTCTTCATACTGGTCAGTATTTTTATTTAATACAATATTAAAATACTACTCTTGTAGGGAGAAAAAGAGGTATTATGAAGACAACATTACCTTTCGTTTGTCCATGTGTGGTGTTCATCTTTTGCCAGGTGTGTTTATGTACCTATGCTCAGACCTTTTTGCAGAATTGCTGCCTAAGTACTTGGTTTTCGCTTTTTTCCCTTCCTCTGATTAAAGATTTCCAGCTAAATGGAGGACCTTTATTTGTCAATACTGAATTGCAACCTTCTTTTTAAGACATTTCCTCCTGAAGACTTTCTTTAATTTGAAACTGGATCACCATTGATAATTTTAACTTCAGAAAGACAAAAGCAGAGGAAATTCATACCTGAGATATTTGCTCAGTAAAAGCAACTATCTTAGTTCTATGTTGAAGCTACCCACCTCCTGGGAAGGGTTTATTAGTGAATCACTCTTTTCTTAGAAGTGACAAAAATTGTATTATTTAAGCTTTTAGATAGTTGAGTTGATTGCTAGAATGGTTTTTAGGTAATAAGGAGAAAATAAGGAGAAATAATGAAGCCCCTCTTGATTTGGTCATCTGAAAATTAATAAACCTATTCTGCATAAATGATTATTAAAAATACCTGAATGTAGTGGAGTTAGCAGACTTCACCTTGATACAGCCTTTCAGTCTGAGAACAAAACACTGATAATTACTACCTGAATATACATTACAGATGGCATTGCATTTACCTTAGTAATTTCTTTCCTTTTCTTTTTCCCTAGCGCACATGATATGAGATTGTCCAAAGCTTTTCTGAAGTCAAGACAAAACATCTGCTCCCTCCCTTCCACCTACAAGACCCCTCACCCTGTCACTGAAAAAAAAAAATGACTTCATTTTGAAATGCTTTGGCTTTGACAAAGTGGCTATGCCTCACTCTTCAGTTTTGATGTTTACAAATAGTTTAATTTCTCCTGAGTTGTTTTTTGTTTTTTTTTTTGAGACCCTGCTATACTGCCAGATGTGTTTTCCTTCCTCTTTGAAAGGCAGGTATGAATATATTCAAATTCTATCTCATATCATTTTTGACACCTCATTTACATACCAGAACTAGCTTCAAATGCAATCAACAGACAGGAGGGGAAAAAAAAACACCTCACAAAACAAACTTTTTTCAGCTCTATGCTGCTCTAAGGTTAGTCTCCATATCTCCAGATCTGCTTGGGAAAACTCTCTCCTGTGCCTACATGTCAAATGAGAAACTACACAATTCAGATGTCCAGGCTAATGTGTTCACATTCACAGCTTGCCAGTCTTCGAGGACCTTACCTAGGACGAGGGAGGTTCTTCTTCCCCTGTACTCAGCACTGGTCAGGCCACACCTTGAGTACTGTGTCCAGTTCTGGGCCCCTCAATTCTAGAGAGATATTGAGGTGCTGGAATGCATCCAGAGAAGGGCAATGAAGCTGGTGAAGGGCCTGGAACACAAATCCTATGAGGAGAGGCTGAGGGAGCTGGGGTTGTTTAGCCTGGAGAAGAGGGGGCTCAGGGGGGACCTCATTGCTGTCTACAACTACCTGAGGGGTGGTTGTAGTCAGGTGGGGGTTGGTCTCTTCTCCCAGACAACCAGCAACAGGACAAGGGGACACAGCTCAAGTTGTGCCGGGGGAAGTACAGGCTGGATATTAGGAGGAAGTTCTTCATAGAGAGAGTGATTGGCATTGGAATGGGCTGCCCAGGGAGGTGGTGGAGTCACCATCCCTGGAGGTGTTCAAGAAAAGCCTGGATGAGGCATTTAGTGCCATGGTCTGGTTGACTGGCTAGGGCTGGGTGCTAGGTTGGACTGGCTGATCTTGGAGGTCTCTTCCAACGTGGCTGATTCTATGATTCTTACCTGTTCTCCTTGACTTAGCAAAGGTAGTTGTGATTATCTTGGAGATGTTTTTGTCAGTCCTTTTAAAGATGCTAGATAAAATAAAATCTCTGTGTTCATCTCTCAACACTTCTTTCAAAGCTATCTGTTAAGCTATATTATTCCCATGTGGTAGCTTTTTGCTTCTGCTTAGCCTTTTAGTCAGATGACACAGAGCACTTCAGCTTTGTCTTTGTTTAATAACGAATCCTTGTTTTCTTTTCTCTTACATGCTACATGTTTCTACTTATTGTACAGGTGATTTATTTGGTCTTTCTGATTTTGCTCCCTGGTTCTGATTTTTTTTCCCCAGTATATTTTTAAGTACTTTGACTTTGTTTCCACTTCCAGTGGGCTTATTCTCAAATGTAATGTCAAGGCAAGACCTGGTGGTCTTTCATGGTCTTTATCATCCTTCACTCTCTACAACTGAGAAATCCTGCTTTCGATTGCCCTCTGAGAAATCAAGATGTCCCAACTCTTGTTCTCAGGCATCAGGAGCAAATGTCAGAGGAGGTGTTCGCTCAATTTATACCTACACTGTCATGACACAGACTTTTAAACATTTCTTTAAGCAAGAACTTGAAGTTAGATGAAGGTTTATATTAGAATTACATTGCATCTTGTGTTCTGTCTTCTCTTCATCCACATTTGTATTGTGTGTTTGCATTATTTGAATAACTTCTTTACATTTATAGTAGTGGAACCATTAAAGCAACAGTTGAGAGATTTTGCTGCATAGAAAGTGGCATTCCTTATGAATTCCTGGTAGCCATAATTATTTCTGGTTTTACACATCTTTAACCTCATTGCTTCCACTTAAAGAGTTAGATAGCTAAGGAATTTTGTAAAAGCTATACTAAACCAAATCATATGAAGAAATTTTACTTTTGGTAACTAAATACAAGACTGATTTCTAATTCCCACTGCCATATGTAACCAAGAGGTAGATGGCACTCAGCCAGGTGTAAAATGGTTGGTCACTGCCATGCAGCTCTTGCTTGGCAGCCTGTGGCAGAGGTTTGACCTGAAAGGAAAAACTGTTGCTGTTCTACCAGCATATAGAGATCTCATGCAGACCAAGCCTTCAACTGCTTTTTCATGCCCAGGGTAGGTCTTGCAGAGCTTACACTTTACTTTCTGTTTTGTAGATAAACAAAATGCTGACTCATTTTGGTGGAACACTTCAGCATTCCTATTTAGTATAATAATAATACTATTTAGCATAATATAAAAATCTACTGCAGTCATAAAAACAATGATGAAACCACAAATATTAGAAGAAGTTTTTAAAGTGCTTAATTCTCCTGGAATCATCTCTGAAAACTGCTGTGGCTGTATGTCCTGTGACTGATAAAACAATATTCTTCTGCTGTAGTACAAAAATGAGAGGTTATTGTCACTCTATCAGTTACTAACATGCTTTGTAAAGTAATTAATGTGTAAACACTTAACTAAGGACGTTATGTGTGGTAAGCAAAGCAGTTTTGCAAAGAACCAATGATGCTAAAGCAATAACAAAGATCTGATGACTGGACTAGCTTGATGAAGAAATACAATAATAAAGTTAATAGTTTATTTAGACCTTGCTGAAGGCTCAGTAATACCACTAGAGAGTAGCTAGAAATAAGTTAACATGAAGTTGCTGAATGCCTTCTTTGCTTCAGTCTTTACACCTAAGGCTGAGCTCCCCCATGCTGTACTCCAGGCCCTGGAGGAAGGAGAGGAAGCCTGGAGGAGGGAATGCTCCCCACTGGTCAGTGCAGACTGGGTTAGGGATCAGTGGCAGACATGGAACATTCACAAGTCCATGGGCCCTGATGGGATGCACCCAAGGGTGCTGTGAGAACTGGCTGATATTATCGCTCTGCTTCTCTCCATCAGTTTTGTCAAATGGTGGCAGACAGGAGAGGTGCCTGAGGACTGGAGAAGAGCCAGTGGCACTCCAGCCTTCAAAAAGGGCAACAAAGAGGTCCCAGGGAACTATAGACCAGTCAGCCTCACCTCCATCCCTGGAAAAATGATGGAGCTCTCCTTCTGGAGGGCATCTCAAGGCACCTGGAAGAGAAGAAGGTTATCAGGAGTAGACAGCATGGATTTACCAAGGGGAAGTAATGCTTGAGTAGAATAGAATAGAATCAATCAGGTTGAAAGAGACCTCCAGGATCATCCAGTCCAACCTATCACCCAGCCCCATCCAGTCAACTAGACCATGGCACTAAGTGCCTCATCCTTTGGTACTTCCCGCATGATTGCCATGTAAACCTTGACTCACATAATATAACATTGGCTAAATTGTTTCAAGACCAAAGGCAGTTAACTGTTTCCCAGCAAAGATAAAGTACGTGTAAGTGAAGAGAGACTCTGGAATTGCTCTGTATTGTTGAAATAGGCATTCAAACATTTGAAATCTTTGGGCCTTATTTTGCATTATTTATCTTGCTCTGTTTTGATGCAATTAGTGTATATGCCAAGTGTCTCATTGTGCTTGCTTTTATCAACATGAAATGTAAAGTTTTGTGATGTAGAAACTAATTAGAAAAGTTATTACCAGTAACCAATAATTACTTCTACAAATGTATATGCCACCACCCTCAGGGAGCTGGCATGACTTTATTTCATGGCAGGTAACTTGGTAAATCATTCAAGGTCCTCTGTAAAGGCAAAGAAAGCATCCTATTGAGTCTTAACAAATTTGTCTTTATAAATATTCTATACTTAACCTGGGTCCCAGGTTCTAGCATATCATTACCTATACTTTGCTTCAACTGACTATTGTGGATCACATCATAGGATTATCTCGACCTTTGCTTAGATGTGCAATAGCAAAAAGTAGTAACTGAGGACTCTCGTTGCTGATTAGTCCTTCCAGAATACAGACAGGAAAAAAAACTCTTACAACTGTAAAATACCTCAAGTATCCTAAATAGATTTTGACTGTAATACTGCACTTTTATCTGATTAAAATAATGCAGCAAAAGATTACAATAAAGGATTTGTATGATATTTTGATAGGACTGTATCTTCTATTTTATCAGAGTAAAGCTAACTTTGAGGGTCTTAGGATTGGTGCTTTCCTTTTAATAAAATTTCTCTACATCAATTTATTTAAGGTCAATACATCTCTCTGAGGAAGCAGCAAGGCTTAGCTAAAAATTTAGTGGTTCAGAAGCTCTCTTTTGAGAGCTCCTGGCTAATTTCAATCATACTGTAGGCCTCCATTTTTAGAAGTGATAAGCAAGGTAGATCAGTCAATATTTTCTGATTTATTTTTAGCTCTGAATTTATAGGACTTAATTGTTGGAAACTTCTGAAGAAAGTGAAGTATCTCTTTGTGTGTTCATGTAACTGTGGCTGGCAGCTGTAGAACTACATATAGCAAGGCATATTGTACACTTTCCATTATAAAAAAATTCACCAAGAACATATGGCCCAAGCTTGAGCCACAGTTGTTACTGTGAAATATCTGCCACACACTACATTTAATTTTAAAAATCAATAGCACTTCATTTTAGAACAGTAGTGGGGGGAATATCTTTATCTTTTTTTCCCCCTGTGCTCAGCCATTCTTTAAAATAACTTTTTGCTTCTGTACTTCAAAGAGAGAACTTAAATCCGGTTTATGAATGGTTGTATGCAAAAAGCTACTTAAACATGATGAAGTGACTAGCTTCTGAATCTCATTGCTCTACAACAAACATGAGGACAGGATTTATCCTTCTGCATCTTCACTTAGTGCCATGGTCTAGTTGACCGGATAGAGCTAGGTGTTAGGTTGGACTGGATGATCTTGGAGGTCTCTTCCAACTTGGTTGATTCTATGATTCTACATGTGTACTGCCCTCGAGAGTAATTACTGCAACCTCTTTAGATGCCTTACTTAACAGACAAACACAAAATAAACCCAGCCAAAGCAAGGATACCTGGATTTTCAGAGATCTTACAAGGTTTTAGAAGATTTTCTTCCCAAATCCAAAGTTACTTTCAACATTTTTGCATCTCTTCCACCTAAATCTCCTTCCCTCACCTCTTTCTAATCCCGTCAGATCCATTTCCATTCAACAGTTCCTTTCCACATATCTTTCCTTTTGGTTTAATTAGTTCTTGGATAGTCTTAGCCACAAAAACTACTTCCAATAGCTAACGTATTTTGCTGATATCATAGAATCAACCAAGTTGGAAGAGACCTCCAAGATCATCCAGTCCAACCTAGCACCCAGCCCTAGCCACTCAACTAGACAATAGCACTAAGTGCCTCATCCAGGCTCTTCTTGAACACCCCCAGGGACAGTGACTCCACCACCTCCCTGTGCAGCCCATTCCAATGCCAATCACTCTCTCTGTGAAAAACTTCCTCCTAACATCCAGCCTAGACCTCCCCTGGCACAACTTGAGACTGTGCCCCCTTATTCTGTTGCTGGTTGCCTGTGAGAAATGACCAATCCCCACCTGGCTACAGCCTCCCTTCAGATGGTTGTAGACAGTAATGAGATCACCTCTTGAACCTCCTCTTCTCCAGGCTAAACACCCTCAGGTCCCTCACCCTCTCCTCACAGGGCTGTGTTTCAGGCTTCTCACCAGCTTTGTCACCCTTCTCTGGGCACATTCCAGTATCTCAACATCTCTCTTGAATTGATGAGCCCAGAACTGGACATAGCACTCGAGGCTTGGCCTGGCCAGTGTTGAGTACAGGGGCAGTGTTGTGTTGTTTGCTCTGTTAGGAAAAAGCTAATGTTAAAACAGACTATTGTCTAGTTAAACTAGTATCTTTGGAGGAAAGTCTATGTAGTCTTGAAAGACAACATGAAGTTACAACATGAAAGGAAAATAGTGATTGCAGAGGCATGCTGGCAATTAGATGAATGTCAAAATGAGTATTTCCTATTCTATCTTGTGGTTTTATGCATCATCTTAGCTTTTGCTTGATGATGTATGTCAATGCCTCTCTACAGAACTACATCTTTCTTTTTGCAGTTTCAGGAGGACTCAAATACTTAAGTCTATAAAAAGAGAAGTTGTTTTGGTATCTATCACAAGAGGATATCAGACATCCTTGCCTTTTCTAAGTATCTTCTATTAAATACTCAAATGTTTTAGATTTGCAGCATTGTTATACTTCTAGCACTACAGATCATGCCCTCATAAGGTGGTATAGATCTGTAGCAACTAATGACCTCCATTGGGTTTTTAAGCTCTACTTTAACAGCTATTTTCAAAGTATATAATGCAATTGAAACAGTATATACACAAACTTATTCTGCAATTGGCCTAATTTTAGATAGCTGTCAGGGATATTACTGCTGCTTTTAGTAACTACATAGATTAATTTGTTACTAAGAGAATTTACTGCTATGTGATTGACATTTGATAAATCACTGCAGAATATTAACTATTGCAATGTTACTTTTGCTCATATATTTAAAAGGATGTCTAGATATTACAGTACAAGCAATAACATAAACCACAGGCCAAGATCCAGTAGATCATCTGTGAAATCTCGTCATCCATGTCCATTTCCCTGTGAAATAAATATTTTCAACTGTTTAAACAGAATTTATTTGTTTCCACTCACTTGCTGCCTGTAGGTTAGTTCTTGTAAAAGTGATATTGCTTGCCAGGGGTTGTCTTTATTTGGTTTGGGGTATTTGTTTTTTTAAAACAGATTCATAGAATGGTCTGGGTCAGAAGGGACCTTCGAAGGTCACCTAGTAGTCCAATGCCCTCTGCAGTAAGCAGAGGCATCCTCATCTAGACTAGGTTGCCCAGAGCCCTGTCAAGCCTCATTATCAATATGGGATGGTGCCCCAAACACCTCTCTGGGCAACCTGTTCCAGTTTTCCACCACCCTCAGAGTAAAGAAATCTGTTCCTAATACTCAATCTAAGTCTGCTCTTCCCAAGTTTGAAACCATTGCCCCCTATCCTATCACCACAGGCCTTTGTAAACAGTCTCTCTCCAGCCTTGTAGCTCCCTTCAGGTACTGGCAGGCTGCTATTAGGTCTTCTCACAGTCTTCTCTTTTCCAGGCTGAACAACCCCAGCTCCCTCAGCCTGTCCTTGCAGCAGAGGAGTTCCAACCCCATGATCATTTTCATGGCTCTCCTCTGGACCCACTCCATCAGGTCTGCATGTTTCCTATATTGAGGGCTCCAGACGCGGACACAGTACTCCAAGTGAGGACTCACCAGAGCGTAATGGCAGGATCACCTCAATCGATCTGCTGGCAGAGCTTCTTTTCATGCAGCCCAGGATGCCATTGGTCTTCTGGGGTGCAACTGCACACTGTCTGCTCATGTCCAGCTTCCCATTCATCAGCAGTTCTTTTCCACAGGACTGCTTTCTACCACCTCATCCCATTCATAAACATTGGAAAACATATCCTGATGTTTTCAACAAATTTCAAGGGGGATTAATTGTTTTCAATACTGTTTTTTTTAAAGGAAAATCAATGACAAAAATATTAAATATTTTTTTCTGTTCTGTGGAAAAATTAAAATCTTTACCTCAGTAAAAGTGTTCTATGAGAGACTCATCTTAAGATAGAAAGCAATTTTCCTTTTAGCAATAAACATTTCAGCAAGGGCTGTTGCTGAAGCATATCACAAAACAACAGAGTTTATTCTGCTGCTTTCTGAGCTTCATTTGTTACAGAAAATCAACCCAAAGAGCCTTGTTCTCCACAACAGTGAGCTTAACATATTTGATGCATTCTAATAACATCAAAAGAAAACAGAACCATAGGCAGTAGCTCTTTACATTCTTGATGAGATTCTATTATACACTTGCTTCATAAATTATCTGTTGGCTCCAAGCCACATTCAGCTTTCACTTGATCCTCTGATCTCTGAAGTGCCAGAGGACCTGAAATACAAGAGGATTCAGCAAGCTGACTTCTGTTATCATCCCACCAGCTAAAGTCTGGCACAGCAGTGTGGCATTTGATTGGTAGATTGCCAGCTAATAAATTAATTTAATAACTGATAGAATTCAATTGCTTCTTTCCTTTCTGTGGCATCAGCTAACCTGATGAGTAGCTTACATTTTTGCTGACACAGTCAGCAGCATATGATGGCCTTTAAGTCAGTAATATTACTTTTTGGCCAAGACAGGAGGAAGTTTTTGAGGTTTCACATCACATCTCTATTTCTGGCTTGGCTACCTCTATAGAGCATGCTCAGGATCCATTTCCAAAACACGCATCCCTTACCTGGGGAAACTGCTCCTGATTAATTATCAACAGAGAAGCAGAAAAATATGGTAGGCTCAAAAGGCATCTCTTTACAGAACTTGTAACACAGCCTCCTTTAAAATCACATTTTGATAACCAGGACTGCGTAAACATCTTATTTTGTGTTCTAAAAGAAAGGATCTATGTCTTTTTAAGATTGGACTTTTTAATTTAAGAACCATATTTTTTCCTCTTTCCCAGCTCACAGTAACATAAACATTGACTATTTTATATTTTGGTCACTCTACCAATAACCTTAGAAAGCAGTTACAGATACCATATTTAAACCTTTCTCATTGATGCTAGGAGGCAGCAGAATCGCAGGTAGGGATTAACTGTCATGGTAACAGCACTGGACAATTGGTCACTGATCACAAAAAAACTTAACAGAAAAATTTGGAAGTGAAATACATTAAAGAGGGAAACAGACAAGTATAGGGAAGATCCCTGACAAAGATCCCTTCATCAAGGGAAAAAATAATGTAGTTCATTGTAACAGGGTAAGGATTTTTGCTACCAATCTTAGGATTAACATATCGGCTACATGCACTAAAAACTTCTGTCCTGAAGGATTTATTGCTCTCACATCTGTCATTTTGGAAAATACAGGTTTATAGCAGAATTGAGAAGGAAAAATAATGGAAATGTGTCATATATAATGTGATACAACATCTAAAGTAGATATTTCAAAAAGAGGAAGATTCTGGGCACTAAATTTGGAGCTGTTGCAATGAAAAGATGGCTCCAAGTTTTGATGACTGGAAAGGCCACCGGTGTCTAGAATCCTGTTGAAGAATGTCCTCTTTTCTTCCTCAGTCAGCTCTGTATGCTCTGTTTTCTTTCTCATTCAGTAGAGGTCAGAAACCTAGATAAGGAAAAAAACCCTTAACCATGTTTTTTGAAAGTGAGCTTGTTTTTCATTATGGTTGGAAAACAACTGCAAGGAAATTCCCCATTTCAACTGCTGACTTACCTATGTTTTCAGTTGACATTGTACAGCTGACCATAGAATTACTCATGTTGAGTATGCTATATGGACACTTAGGACCAGGAGTTTCCTGATTGTACTGGGGAGAGCAAGATTTTCTTGGAAAATGGCATTTTTGTCCCTCCTTATCATATTTTAGACTGCAGCCTGGCACTGTTGCTCTAGCCACACTCCATTTCTACCCTGCTCTTTGTGCATTGACCACACTGCTCTTAATTTGATATGTTTACTGTCTATTCAACTGGTAGATGTAGCACACACTCTCTCTCCATGGGAACTGGGATCGCTCTCAGATTAGTGTGGAGATGAGGCCTTTTTCAGAGTGAAATCTGAAATAAAATCAATTTATAGTTAGGACTTAAGACAATTCCTTTAAGATCTGGGTGTGACTTAATTGTTGTAATCTTTAAAATCTTACATTTTAGCCAAATATTGTAAGTAGCAAATCTTTAGTCCTGTAACACGTGCATGGATACCACCTCATGCTTTGATCCAGGTATGAGAGCAAAGTAATCAGAACCCATTTCTGCATTCCTGATTAGAGTTCTTGTAATTAGATTGTTGTTCTTGTTTGGTTTTGTCAATTTTTTTAAACAAAATTTTACTTCCATCCTGCTACTATCCAAAACAGTGCAATGAGCTGTGGAAACAACTCCTCTTTAAAAATTATCCTGCCTCACTTAACATGAGCAGTCAATCTTTCACAAGCAGCACTTTAATAGAATGCAAGGTAGTACAGAGTTTAACACTGAGATCAAATATTGGAACCTTATGGTTAATGTAAAAAAAATCCCAAACCCTAAGCAGCTTTTTGTTTTGTTTGTTTGGTTTTTAATTTATCATAATTACCTCAGTTGTCTGATTCTAATTTCTAATATCTGGATAAAGGAATGAGACCACCAATGGCTACTACTGAAATGCAGATTTCAAGGCAGATTTTATGAATACTGCCTGAGATCTTTAAAAACCCAATGTTCACCTCTCTGTGCTTCAGTTTTCTCATCTGAGAGCAATGAATATATTAATACTATGTCTTCTGCAGTTCACTACAGTCCTATGCAAGACTCAGTCAGCAGGCTTCTTAGTAATTTTAGAATGTCAAGAAGTATGTGAAGGAAAGGCATAAACAAACCACTGCTGGCATTAGTAATCATTTATATACACACATTTAACTTGCATGACACTTTTATTAGCTGGTTTAAAAGTGGAAAATCTTTGTAATTTGATGACCAGCCATTTATGTGTTCTTCAATGAGGACTATACATACTGAATACACAGTTTTCTCTGATGCAGGACTTGAAGCCTACTTGGAAGAGACAGATAGGTGCTGTAAAACCTCAGGATAGTGCAGAATTATGCAGGAGAGATGTGGGAAAACTCTCTCTCACACACACACACACACACACATATATATATATATGAACATATACTTGAATTAAGTTCTCCACATCACATCTGGAAGTGCTTTGTGCTGAAGCAATATAATCATAGAATCAACCAGATTGGAAGAGACCTCCAAGATCATCCAGTCCAACCTAGCACCCAGCCCTGTCCAATCAACTAGACCATGGCACTAAGTGCCTCATCCAGGCTTTTCTTGAACACCTCCAGGGACGGTGACTCCACCACCTCCCTGGGCAGCCCATTCCAATGGCAAATCACTCTCTATGTCAAGAACTCCCTCCTAACATCCAGCCTGTACTTCCCCCAGCACAACTTGAGACTGTGTCCCCTTGTTCTGTTGCTGGTTGTCTGGGAGAAGAGACCAACCCCCACCTGGCTACAACCTCCCTTCAGGTAGTTGTAGACAGCAATGAGGTCTGCCCTGAGCCTCCTCTTCTCCAGGCTAAACAACCCCAGCTCCCTCAGCCTCTCCTCATAGGGTTTGTGTTCCAGGCCTTTCACCAGCTTCGTTGCCCTTCTCTGGACACGTTCCAATAATAACTCAACTTTATAGATATTATTAGAAATGGTAGGAGCAAAACACTCCAGCAGTATGCAAACAATATTGGTGTGTGGAAATTTTCAAAATCATTTATAGGTTATATTTTTACAATATCCTACAGTAAAAGGAAGAAAATATGCTTTTGTACCTCAGAAGAGAAAGTAAAATTATATAGGAATTTATATGAATGGAATCAGTATAATCATACCAAGTCTTAAGAGGAAATATAATACTGTGCATAACAGCAAGTAACAAAAAGAAGATTTTCTTACATTATTTTTACTAACAGGTGCCAGGAGCTATTAATCAGCTTTTAAATTACTTTTTTTAAAATCTCTTTCTACTGGTACTATTCACATCCTGGATATCTGATGTCTTTTTAAATTTTATTCTGGAAATAGAATAACGAAAAGGCTTCTGTGTTTATGGATTGCTTCATTTGATCCACCATAGTGGAAGTGTAATGTGAAGTAATCCTAACAACTTTACTTGTGATGAAGTGCTGATTACAGTGTGAAAGCACAGCAACAAACTGTCAGTCTTGCTCTTGAGTTTCATCCCACTCTAATTTATCTGTCTCAAATCACTCAGAGTAAACACAGCTTTATCTTGAAGAGATAAAGTGTACTTAAAATTTGGCAGTGGCGTAGGATAGGCAGAGGAGTTTAGTTTCAGCACTAATCAAGAGATGCCATCCATTCCCATGATGTTTGTAGGACTTAGTAGACACTCAGCACTAATACAAAGCTTTTTACTGGGTTGGGAAACATTCTTTATGGAGGTCAGGAGGAGTCACCTGAAGCGTTCTCTGAAATGATGCTCAAATGCTGGTTCAAAGATAGGGCACAGCTGGCTGCAGGTCACATATAATTCCTTTTTTATTCAAGGGCTGTCTTGAAGGATGTTGAGCTTACAATGCTTCATTGGAGTCAGGAAATAGCAGCAGCATGACCAATATTAGAAGACATAATTGAGATTATTTTTGCCCTGTTCTGCAGAACAAGCATTTTTTCTCCACAAAAATAATCATAGAATGGTTTGGGTTGGAAAGGACCTCCAAAGATCACCCAGTCCAATTACCTCTGCAGTAAGTGGCATCCTCCATTACATCTCTTCCAACCTGGTTGATTCTATGAGTCTATCAGGTTGCCCAGAGCCTTGTGGAACCTCACCTTGAATATCTCCAAGAATGGGGTCTCAACTACCTTCTTGGGCAACCTGTTCCAGTGTTTGACTACCCTACATCAGATCTAAACCTACTCTTCTCTGGCTTGAAACCATTGTCCCTCATCCTATCACTGCAGGCCTTTGTAAACAGTCTCTCTTCATCCTTCTGATAGGCCTCTGCCAGGTACTGGAAGGTCGTTATTATGTCTCCCCAGAGTTTTCCCCAGGCTGAACAACTCCAGCTCCATCAGCCTGTCCTTGTAGCAGAGGTGATCCTGCACCGATTATTTTCATGGCCTGGATCTGGGCAGTTCCACACTAGTAAGGCCCTTTGGTATCTGCAGGGTTTGTTTAGTGGCCTGTGTGTGAAGCACACCATCTGCAAACATAGATGACATTTTGATTGAGGGGGGATTGTGAAAGTTGCTAGAAGGAAGCAAATACCACTTCTGCCCTTGTTTTTTTCTGTTTAGAAGAAGATTAGCATTTCAGTGGTTTATTTTGCCCTGGTGAGACCGCACCTAGAACACGCGGCCCACTTGTGGGCTCCCAGATTCAAGAAAGAGGGCTCTGCTGGAAAGGCTGCTCTAGCAGATGCATTCACTAGCTATTGCCTAACTGCTGATGTGAGGTTTTACTGGGTATTCTTCCATTTTCTCACATTACTCTTCTCCATTTATAGGATTTGATTTCAAAGAACAGAAGTCCTGAGCCCACGGGCAGAAGGGAGGAGCTGGGCATGCTCTAACCAGCCTGAGTGGCAACAGGGGTCATGAATAGAAGAGTCATGCTGTGAATGTGCCTTTGGAGCCTTGGATTAACCGGCCCAAGAGCCCTGATATAACCTATGAACCCTCCTGAACTTAGCCTTTAAACTAAACCCCTGCCAGTTATACAAAGAGACATCTAGAGAAGCATTTAAATCACAGCTGGGTGCCAGGCTGAGTCTGGTTTTCCAAGACTTCTTCTGCAATTATTCAATAGGTAGAGGGTCAATGCCACTAATCTGTTGTGTATGGAAGGAAAGTACTTATGACATGATCCATCACTTGCAGAAATAGCCACTGGGTTTTTTTTCCTCTCTTGTAGATTATAGCTATGGCAAGTCTGACTCTGACATTAGCACCCCGATTGCTTTAGTGGTCTCCTTAGCCTTTTTCCTCCCTTGGTGGGGTTTAACTGATCTAATGTGGTGAAGGTAATCCTGGATTGTACAACTGTGGAAACATCTCTGACAAATCTGTGAGAATTAGCCCATCTCAAGAGTCATGTCTTAACCTTTCCTTCCCTTACAGAGCAGGCCCACTTCCTACTTCTGTCACTTGAGGACGAATAATCTAGGAAAATAACCTAATTTTCAGTACCAGAATGTACTTTCCTCTGTGGTCCAGTGAAGAGTTTTCTTAAAGACTTACAACATCAGTCTTTGGCTGTTTTCTGTTACAGGCATTTGCAAGTTTTACCCATAACTTTTCATGCTAGATTAATACATTCAGCTAATCAGTTTCCATTACAATGTATTGAAATTGCTTTATCACCATAATGTCTACATAAACCAAGTTTGCAAAGAATTCTGCCACTCTGAGGTATTGATCCTTCATAAAGTGACAGCTTTAGAGCTCTGAGTTATACCAAAAAATGTGTTCAGCATTTTTTTTCCTTAATCAAACATTCCATACATAAATTTCAAGTGAACATAAGGTTATTTATTTTGATGTTTTGGTTTGGTTTTTTTTTTTTTCCTGAAAGGAAGCTGAACTGTTTTGTTCAACATTTCTTATGTGTGATTATTTCACTCTACATGAAAGTGGAAAAGAGCTTGAAACAATTGCAGCTGGACTTTTTAAAGGCTCTGTCAAGGAAAATAAAGTGGCTAGCTGCTTTCTGCTACATTAAAAATTGCACACATTATTTAGGTCAAAAATATTTCCAAACAGGAAAGAACCCCATCACTTCCCAGTTGTGTGCCTGAGCCTTCTTTCACCATACTATATTTTAGCTAGCAAATATAAGAGAGCCTCAAAGATAAGGAAAACTCCAAACACAAAAACATAAAGACCATTCTAATGTGATCAGAAATTATATCTGATATCATTATGAATCAAATGTGATGTTCTTCCTTAAATATTATTTGAGTTTCAAAGGAAAACCAGCAAGAATGGAAGAACACTTGGACTTACAGATACAAATATTGCACAGCTTCAGACAGTGATACAGGCAGCTTATGTTATATAACTGAGAGAAACAGCAACTAGATGTTGAAAAAAAGATCCTATTCACACTTGAAACTTCTCATATCTTTAACTGTATTCCTTTAACTGTAAACACTATTTAAGAGTATGTCTGTTGAAGAGATGAGGATTACCTTTAGGATAAACAAACAAAAAAATCTGGAAAACAATTGTAGCTACAGAATAAGAATTCACTGACTTGAATGTTCAGTACCTTGATTTTATGGGTAATAGTTTTACAATACAAACATGTTCACAGGACAGAAACTCCATAAAGAGAAGACACATTTTTTGATTAACTTTCTTTTCCTATTAAAGAAGGGTGGTTTCAAGGACTTTTATTACCCAATTATCACAGTAAGGCTAAAATACAGACAGGTTGCTGAAGGATTTACTAGATAGATGCTTGAAAACCTCCCAAGAGGTTTTCCTCCAACCTTTCTGAGCAACTTCTTACCCTGTCTCTCCTTGTTGGACAAAAGTATCTTTATATCAGGACAGAATCCCTCATGCTTCTATTTATATGTGCTGCCTATTGAACTCCTATGATGTGCTGCTGCAAAGCACCTGGATTTAGCTGCTCAGTGACCTCCTTGTTATTGCTGGAGGACAGCAGTAAGGCTTCTCAAAGCCACCCCTTTTCTAGGCTGAACAAGCTCCAGTCCCTTAGGTTCTTCTTGAAAGACAAGTGCTCCAGCCCTGACAATGGTTGTGTTGTCCTTAGTTGGATGCCAGATGCCCACTCCAGCTGCTCTATCACTCTCATTCCTCAACAGGAGGAAAGTAAGATTAAAAAAAGTTGTGGGCTGAGCAGAAGACAGGAATTACCAACCACCATCACAGGCGAAACAGACATGGAAACAACACCGTCGTCTTACCGCACCTCTCAGGATCAACCTCCTCCCTTTGCTCACCACTTTTCTACCTTGTAAGCCTTAAGCAACACAAAGTTAGGGTCAGCTTCTACCTTCTCATACCTCCATGAATAAATTCTCTTAAGACTTTATTAAACACCCTATTCATGATTTACACTTGTGAACTTTACGCAAACAATTCTAAGAAGAAAAATCCTATAGCACTTTGCCAGTGTTTATTTAGCCAGTGAATCAGAATCACAGACACAGAATGTTAGGGGTTGGAAGAGACCTTGGAAGACCATCCAGTCCAAACCCCCTGCCAGAGCAGGGAGACTTTTTTTTTTAAACAGTAGAGTTTTCATTTTTAATACTTTTTTTATCCCCCTTCTCCCCCCTTTTCCTCTCCATTTATTTCTCTCATCTTCCTCCTTTTCTATCTCCTTCCTTTCTTCTCTATCTCATTCCTTTCCCCCATTTTCCTCTTTTCATTTCCATCTCCCTCCTTTCAGCACTACTGCTCCTTTCCCTCCATATCTGCCCATCTCAGCTCTAATTTAAACTTCCCAGAGACTCAAATATAGTCAATATAATCCCAATACCAGCTTATATAATAAGTATAGATATATATTGTGACTTAGGTAATAAGTCAATATAATACCAATAAAAACTTATAGGATGCCTTTCCCTCTTTCCCCTCCTTTCCCAAAGAAAAGGAATTAGATGTAGAGAGAAGAAAAGGTAAGCAGACCCAAATAAATAAACTCACTTTGATTCGGAAGTTAAAAGAATAAAGATTTAACACTAAATAAAAGATATAGGAGATAGGGAAACTACAAAGATATAGGGAAGGGAAAACAAGATACAAAATACGTACATACAAACAGATTGATGGCAATGATTCATCCACCTCGTGGGGTATGGCCACACGGTAAAAGCAAATAGCAGCAGGAAAGAGGATGGTGATTGCTGGCTATCAGGGAAGCTTTTATGGACCTTAGACAGGAAGTGGGCTAAACCACCACACCTGGTAGTGTTCAGACCTGCCCCTGGGGAGCTGTTAGGAGCACCTGGGGTCAGGGTCAAGACCACTCCCCAAGAGTGTTAACCCTTTACCCTGTCCCTTTCCCACCCCACACTACATTTTCCTCTTCTGTTCCCCAAACGCAGAGCACCTGGGTTCTGTTGGACTCTCCTCCCACCCCAGGTGTGGCCACTTTGGCTTCCCTGCCCACTCCCCTTTAAAATGGGCCCCAGGAAAAGCAGAAGCTCTAAGCTGTGCCCAACTGGGCAGAGGGATCCTCTTCCTCCTCATCACTGGTGAGTACCTATGGTGCACACCAGGTGATTGGTGGTGGGATTCAAAGGCCGGGGGGCCTGGTGTGGCCCCCCGGCTAGTTAGGGCTAGGCTTGATGGTTACTTTAACATCAATTAACTTGCTTTTGATTTCAGTGGAAGTCTTTCCAAAGTGGAGATTGAAGACTGCGAAACTCCATGGAAATACATCTACAGTGCCTTTGCTGACTATAGTGATGTAGCAGGGAAGCCCTCATAAATCAAGGATATATTAATAAACTACTTCTTAAGAGGTCATATTCTCATGGTGACCAAGAAGATCAGCCTGAGCTGTGTTACTGAAACTCAGCTATTTCAAAATCACAAGACAAAAACTATCATCTTTCATTTTCTAAACCTGGCAAGAATGTAACATTTCAGCTGTGAAGCTGTTTTTCCCCCTTCATTCCACTTTACAGCTCTGACAACCAAGATGTTTATAGCACTATTAATATCAAACCTGCATATGTGGAGTGACTTGGGGTTTGTTTTGATTCAGATTCTGCAGAAACAAATGTGCTGAGAGCAGGAAAAATGAAATTGGAAACAAGATTTGACTTTTCAGTGTTGAGGATAGGCAACTCTCAGAACAGTAAGTCAAAGCATGCACTGCCCCCTGCAATGCTAGGAAGTCTTGGTTTAATAATGGATTTCTTTTTAAAAGCAGTTTAAAGCTCAACCATCTCATTTAGCTTGATAACATTAGTTTACAAATGAGGAAGGAGCAGTCCTTTTCATCTCAAAAATTACTCAGTGAAAAAAAATCTGGTTTCTGTTACGGTGGCTGATAAAAATAAGACCATTTACTTCTCGCCTCAAGGAGACAAAGCAATCCCCTCCCTTCTGAATAAAAAGTCACAAATAGCTGCAGCTGAAAACAGCTGCAGGTGATTAACTGTAAATAACTAGCAACTTTTTGGCAATCTTAACAAGGACAACAGGAAGGATAAACTTCTCTTTATCATATCGTTAATGATTGTTCCTACTGCTATTGCTACATACGGTTTGAATCTCTGTGCTGAGTTTCACACTTGGCTAGACACAGAAAAACAAATAAAGATGTGCTCCTTGTCCTTGGGAGTTAACGATCCAAAAATAGTCCACACACACAAACGTTTCTGCCAGGTGAGACTATCAGTTGGTGCTGGCAGAGAACTATTTTCTGCCAATTCTAAACTAGATCAATTGATAATGCAGACACCTCACACTGCCTGACTGATGGTCTACACATTTCGTGACCATTAAAATCACATGTGGATGCTGTTAATATTTAGAAAGTGGAGGATCAGCTTGAGTTAGAAAATTTGTAGTGGTCTTTTGTGAAATATTTTTTTCTGGAAGATTTACAATGGAAAAAAACCACAAGGAAATTGGAGACCACTGCTGTGAGTTTTGCTTTGTGTTAGGAGCATAGAAAATAGTAATTTCCCTTGCATTCAACTTCTGCTTTGGTCTTTGTGCACTGCACTATTAAAAGATGCAAGATTTTCCACTGAGATTTTGCTGTCTTTTGGCATCCTCTTTCTTCTTCTACTTATTTTTTTATTAATCTTTTCTGTGAATTCTATGCAAATTTTTTTTTGTGGAAGTTTATTTCGAATGGACAGAAGTGTAGGTACATGGGGAATAAAGTAATACAAACAGAAGGAAAAGGTTTCCACAAGAAAACCTGAAATGTCACAGGGCCACAAAGATGCTCAGAGGGCTGGAGCACCTCTGCTATGAAGACAGGCTGAGAGAGTTGGGGCTCTTCAGCCTGGAGAAGAGAAGGCTTCAAGGAGACCTTAGAGTGGCTTTCCAGTATCTGAAGGGAGCCTACAGGAAAGCTGGGGAGGGACTATTTACAAGGTCTAGTAATGTCAGGATGAGGGGGAATGGGTTTAAGCTGGAAGAGGGGAGATTTAGACTGGATGTTAGGAGGAAGTTCTTTACAGTGAGGGTGGTAAGACACTGGCACAGGTTGCCCAGGGAGGTTGTGGATCCTTCCTCCCTGGAGGCGTTTAAAGCCAGGCTGGATGAGGCCTTGAGCAGCCTGCTCTAGTGGGAGGTGTCCCTGCCTATGGCAGGGGGGTGGAGCTGGATGATCCTTGAGGTCCTTCCCAACCTAAACCATTCTATGATTCTGTGATTAATAAGTCTTCAAGTCCTCCAAAGCAAGGCAATCATTAAAAAAAAAAAAGACTAATGTTTCCATTTTGCTTGTCTGTGATCCTGCATTTCTATCTCCTTCATCTCCCCAATTTCACTAAATTTCTGTTAGAAGTTAAAAAGAAATGAACACCCCCCCCATTTTTTACAGTTCAGGCCTGACTCTCCAAGTACGCACCTTTAAATATTGAAAATACTTGGTTTAATATGGCTCAAATGATTTGCACACTTGACAGTCACAAAGAAATTTTATTGCCATCTTTCTCAGTAATAAAAGAGAAAAATCTCTCAATCATAGTATGTAGTTTTTAATCTAACATACACCTTTGTTTTAACCAATTAGCATACACTCCAAGAATTGTGCTGCCTTTGCTTTAACCCCTTATCAAACACAGCTGCATAATACATTGCAGAACAAGACATGAAAATACTACCAGTTTCACGTAGCAGGATTTTATATCCGTCTCTTATCAGTATGAGGGGAAAAAAAAAGTAAAAATGAAATTGCAGTCTATGTTTCCATGTATGGATACCCAAAGAAACCAAATGAAGGGATTAATGATGGTGATGAGGGAATTGATGGATTATTAGAATACCCTTTCCCTTCTTTGTCCTTGATACCTCTGTCAGAATAAGTCAACAAGGTTTCAATATTTAAAAAGCAGGGTGAAAACTGAACAATTTTGTCAGATCAATTATTCATCTCTTCGCTACAAAGAGTGGAATCATCTTTGAAAAAGTGTTTTTTCTCTTAGATTAAATTTTATATGGAATGGCACTGAGCTTCTTAAAGACCCATTTAATGGCTTAGAAACAAGTCTGTATTGGTTTGTAATGTATCAAGTATGACATAGTTATATAGCAAAATCTGACAATCCTGGTGGTCCTCTTGTTGGAATTGTCCCTTTGGTGTGAGCTTATCAGGGTCATTGAGCTTAAGTCCAGGGAGACGAAAAAGTAAAGTATGGAGACATGTAAAGACATTTAGTGTTGATTTTGTGAGAAGCTGAAAAACAAAGTACAGCATCCACTGGCAGGAGGCAATGTGAGCCTGAATGATGCAAGACCCAAAAGTACCCATCAGGGGAATTTTTCAGAAGAACCTGCAATTTTACCAAAGGTGCATGAGCAGTTGTGGAACCAAAGAAGCACAACCAAGGAAGAGCACATAATTATCTGTCTCTCTGCTTGCATTAGTGAAATTGGTTCAGATGGTGCTGCAGTTTGCTCATAAAAGCCTCTATCTTGAGCTTGCAGCACTCTGCAAAACGTGAGTACAGTGAAATCAGACTGAATTACAATAATGCCTCTACATAAGTAAGCCACAGAAAATGAACAACTGTGAAGAAATCAAATCCAAGAATCATTTCTCTCCTCCACAGATGCAAGCCCTGAGCATATTTCTATCTTTTATAAAGTGTGAGTATCTCAGCATGTCCTTCAGATCAGGAGATATTAGGAAGTAATTTGCTCATAATGGGAGTGAATGGAAATCAATCCCCTCGAATAAAATGACATTGCAGAGGTGGGATGGGAAAAAAAATTGGCTTCATTTAGGGGGGGTAAAAAAAAGAAAAGGGCAAAACAAGAAAACCTCCAAACCAACCAAACAAAAAACACCACAGACAAACACCACCCCCCAGAAAACCCCCACAGCAAAAGCAGACAAATAAAAAAAACCCCAACCAAATAAAACCTCACAACCGAGATGTGGAGCCTGGATTGTGTACTTCTCCTCAAACTGTTCGAATTTGCAGTTCAAAAGGAGTGGCTCTGCATCCCACACTGCTTCTCCTGCAATCTGTTCATGCCAGGACCGTCCATCTGGTAGGTTTAAACAGACCTCCAGTTGCTTATGTGTTTGTTCACAGATGTAGGTAGGAGGTTTGACTGCAGGTTCCTAAAACTCGAATCCAAGATTATGAGACACATTTGCAAACATCCTTGCATATAGAAGAGTCTTATCTATTTGCTGGGAAACGCTTTGTTGTTTGACTTGCAAATCAATTCCATTTAAATTGAAAGGTCGTAGCGATACTTATGCATATAGAATTAAATCTGCACAATATCATTTCAATTTAGTCAAGAACTGCAAAATATACAATGACAGAAACATTAAAGACAGCAGCCATGAAATTATTATATATGAAATAGAATTTATTTGAGATGAGAAAGATCTGCACAGGGAGTTTGCGTCAAAGAAAACTGCTTCTTAAATTGTGGAAAGTGCAGCACTTGAAAATAATGTTATAATTTCACTTGACTCCCGTGGGTCCTCTAGAAGTAAATCAATTGCTGTATTTTTGACAATGGGCTGAATTTGCCTCTTTATATGAAAATTACAGATTACTGCAACAGTTTGATTGCAACTAGAAATCCGTCTTAATTCTCTTCACTCTTCCCTGAGGAATCCCTCGTGAAAGCAAATTCTCGATACTGAAAAATAAGTGTGGAATACAACAGAGATGGTGCAGAACAAAATGCACCAACACATGCCTATACTCTCTTGGCAGGGAAATACTTTGTAGGAAGATGTTACTATGATATTTAACAAAATATGAAGTGGGACTTTCTTCCTACTCTGATGGCTTCAATAGATCTTTAGCTTACAGCCCACAAACAAAATCTGCGTTCATTTGTAAGTGAAAATTTGTGGGATGAGCCTATTGCTATTATTATTGCCTGGTTTTCTGATTTATTATTTGACACCCCCTAAGAACATAACCAGTGAACTGATCAGTGAATCAGAAGCAATGTAATGTACGTATGGGCAATTTCATTTTTGTCTTGAGTACATGTTTCAGCATGTGTCTAAAGGAAAAAATCTTCATTGTGTAACGAAGGAGCAGCTTCTCCATTTTTCATCTGGCTTTTCATCAAACCCAGAGTCATTCAGCTGCTGAGCTACTGAACAAGACCAACCTGCCCAGCATTCCTAGAGCACAGTTACATTCCCAGGCACTCTTCTGCAAGATAATGGAAACAACTGAGAAATAATTCTGGTAACTTCCTAAGCAAGCTGGACAATTTTCATCAGCCCATTCTGAGTATATTGAGGATAAATTTTAGCTTCTGCTGTCAACTTTATAGGGTTCCAGGTAGCACTAACTGTAGTTTGTATTTTTTTTTTTTTTTTAAACTGATGTAATTTTCTTGACATGAACAAAGTTAAAACAAGTTTTAGCTCCTGATGTTGGTAGATACTGAACATAGCTGAGATTTCAGATTTTACCAATATAATAAGATCTGGCCCATATGCAGATGTAAGGAGGAGCAGAATGTGTACAGGGTTTCGTTATAGCTAAATGATATTGTCTGCCAATAGATATCTCCCTGAATATCCTGGAGGTTTGGCTTTGACAATTCATAGAATCAGTCCATCTTGAGATCCTTTCATTCAAGAGGTGTTGCAAGAGAGGCTGCCAGTGAAGACTGAGGAAAAAATGTTGTTGAGAACTTCAGGTTTCTCATCTGTTGTTACCAATTTAGCCATGGTGTCCATCACAAAGAGTATGCTATCTTTGACCTCCCTTTTCTGGGTGAAGACCTTCTTGTTATCCTTTGCATCCATTGGCAAGTTCACGTACAGCTGTGCCTTGGTCTGACCCCATCCTTACACAACTGTACAGTGTCCCCATACTCTTTCCAGAATACCTGTCCCTGCTCCTACTGCTCGTGCATCTCCTTCTTGCTCTTTGAGTATCAAGTCTCATGATTCTGTCTTGCCTTCCTTTCCTGATTACTTGCACCTGGGAATCAAGAGCTCTTGTGCTCCATGGAAAGCATCCTTAGACGTCTGCCAGCTCTGTTCTGCTCCCTTGTACACGAGGGCAGTTTCCCAGGGGTTCCTGTTGGCCAATTTATTGAACAACTGGACTTTTGCTTTGGGTTTTGCTTTTTTTTTTTTTTTTTTAATTCAGGGTCCTAAGTTTGCTCTTTGCCTGACCTATATGCCTCAGAACTGTGAACCTGTTGTCTTTGATTAGCTTATTATGTGAGCTGCTGACCAATATATCCATTATCACATCCCCTCTGGTAATGCTATCTGTTATGTGGCTTAAGAAGTTATCCTCAATGCACTTCAGGAACCTCCTGGATTACCTACAGCCCAATGGGCTACTTTTCCACCAGATTTCAAGGTAGTTGAACTCTCCCAGCAATTTGTCTCTTAATCCTGTGGGTTTTTTTTCGAAATGAAAGTATCTGCCCAATGCACAAATCCTTTTTCAACTCCTCAGTTGTCCTGTAGAGCCATAGAAATATAATTCCAGGAAAACTGTGCTATGTTAAAATCAGGTGATCACAGCTTATTAACAACCAAGCATCACATTTTATCTTTGGGAAATTCAGCACATACTTTTCCTTCTTCCTCTCCTCTTCTGTTCTCCTTCCCATTCTTGTCTACAGTATGGTCTCATGCATTTTGAGACACATTTGTTTTTTGAAGATTTTAAACCAGAAGAAAATAAATCTATGGAGCAGCTTCTTAAATGTTCACAGCTGCTGATGAAAGAATTTGCATTACTTCAAAGTTTCTGTGTGTTCTATGTCAAAACATGCAGGGATGTGTTTTTCTGAGAGCTTATCTCTTAGCATTCTAACTGACATAGTTTCACAAATACAAACCACAAGTTTATTGTCCTTAACAAATTGGTAGGAGATGATTCCAAATACATTCATGACTTAAATCATTGTATGTTATAGATTTAATTTTACTTTGACATGATTTCAAAGACCTTAATTTGCTTTTACAAGAAAATCTGTCACAGTCAGAACAGATCAGCTACAGAAATGAAAATTACATTCTTCAAATAATAAAATCCTTCAGTAAAACAGACATGCCTCAGTTAGAGTCAGCAGAAATATACCTTTGTATTTAGTAGCCTGATTCCCTTTACAGACCCGTTTGTAAGTAT
Organism: Tricholaema leucomelas; assembly: GCA_013400475.1. Classification (NCBI taxonomy): domain Eukaryota; kingdom Metazoa; phylum Chordata; class Aves; order Piciformes; family Lybiidae; genus Tricholaema lacrymosa; species Tricholaema leucomelas. The sequence continues at coordinate 445,689 of WAAF01019982.1, forward strand.
AGAACCGATCTCTGCCGGGGAAGTCAAATCATGACTATATTCGAATCATTTTTGACCCTGCAGTTGATTGCTCCAAGAAGATCCCTCGAGGCACTATCTGTGCACAAACACTGAGCAATTTCTGTCCCTTCCAATGAGATCCTTTACAAAAATGCTGATGAATATTTTCCTCGCTTCAATCTGGCTATAACAGACTATAGTATATTTTGTACTCCTGTAAGCCACAAATTTAATACTGGGAGAGAGGAGTAACTCCCAGTATGCTAATGATTTAATAATAGTTTTGCCATTGTACCAACTCAAAGACCAGTTAACATCTTTGAGGGAGCATTAAATGTGAGTTGGACAGCAGGAGAAGAAAATATCAGGCAAAGCATCCTACTTAAGATGAAGTTAGCTTGCTTGCTGTAGAGAATAGTTGCGTAGAGCAGCTACTGTGCAGTAAATTCCCAGCCAGGCACTTTAACCTTCCTGTGTAGATAACTCCCCAAACCATTCAGGCAGGTCAATGAGTTGCCTTCTTTTATTGCCATTAACATGAGTTACAGCTGTTTACAATTGCTGCAAGACAGTCTAAGTGGAGAAAGCAAACATTAACAACATTAAAGAATGATCCCACCATGAAATGCATCTCTGCAAAAATGATATTTGAAGTTCAATGTCTGCCATGTTTTCTAAGTTCTCAGTTCAAATATCTTTAGCTTAAAAATTAAAAAGTTTATTCCATCTGCCATCCCTGCATATTCAATTTTAAATTTGTATCTGAGGCTACTGCTTTTTGGCTTCAAAATCACTCAGGGTGAAGAAACTCTCTCTGTTCATGATGTGTGAATCAAAATACCATCTGTGTGTGTATTCTCCTCCGTGAAAAGGAGTATAAAAGAAAAATAGAATAATGTATTGTTGTTACCTAAGTAGACAGACATGACTTTTAGCTCTCAAAAAAGCTAAGTGTTCGTCAGTAATAGCCACTTTTTAAGAATAAACATCCTTAGATGTTTAGCTTGTTGTAAATTACTGTGAGAAATCCTACTTTGACTCATCTGTGTCAACATCAGACTTTATGTCCTACCCATATACAATCTGTTGAAACAACAAAAAAATCAGCTTCTGTTTTAATTCATTGATAGAAGTTGTCTTAAATTGCAACAATACAAGCTGCCCAGAGAGGTTGTGGAGTCTCCTTCTCTGGAGGCTGTTAAGACACCCACCTAGATGCATTCCTGTGCGGATTACCCTAGGTGATACTGCTTTGGCAGGGGGGTTTGGACTCCATAATCTCTGGAGATTCCTTCCAACCTCTAATATTCAGTGTTTCTGTGGGTGCAACTTTTAGTTCAGAAATCACACAATCATTGTTAGAGCTATGTGCTACAGCTTGTCTTGCCAAAGACATAGGATCATTTATAGTTGGCTTTGAAATTCAGAAAAACCAGCCTTTTTGATACATAGTTGTGCCTTGTGGGGTTTTTTTATTGCTTTGGTTGGTTTGGTTTTGGGTTGCTTTTTCTTTAGGGGACAAAACAAACACCAAACTGTTCCTCAGAGTTGGAAAAGAGATAAAACATCGACGAAGAATCTTGATGGTTTGTGGGTGGTTTTTTTTTAGCATGCGTCGTCTTAATAGCGTGAACAGCAGAGGTCATCCTGCCATGAGAAAGGTTTGGAGAAAATGGCTGTGGAGTCAGTGGGGTAACAGAAGAAGAAGCAGTAGATATACATTGAGCCGCTGGGTATCGCCCTGTTATTTTTGGTTTTCTTTTCAGAGCAATGAAAAAGGCCAATACTTCACAGGGTTTTCATTCCTCTACCCCCCTCTAAATAACAGAAGAGTCTGAAGAAGCAACTGGGTAGCGGTATGTGATTCTGATGAAAAGAATTAGAAGACAAAGCTGTCAAAAAAAAGGGTACCTTTCACAGGCTAATGCTTCAAGAAGACATTCAATTTGATGGCCAAAGATTTCAGTAGTACTGTCTAGATGTAATAAACACAAGTAAAAGCAGCTTTACAGTGGTGACACCAGCTTTACCTTTTAACTGAACAACATATGCTGACATAGGCATTGCATTTCTCTTGTAGATACTCAGGAATAAGTGCTGGTGTCAGAGACAGATTGTGTGAGCAGATTATAAAAGGGAAGTAATGTGCTGCTGACTCCTATTAGGTGTGAAAGATAAAGCCTTCTGCTGACTGACAGGCAGAGAAGTATCAGGCCAGGTAAATTACCAGAGTTCTCTGTGAACTTGCTGTATAAACTTGCAGATCTGGTTGCCAAGAATATGTTACACTTGACACGGGACTAGAAGGAGTGGCAAACTGTCTGCGTAAAGGAAGTGTAAAGGGAGAGGGGAGTTCTCCATCTAAAAACCAAAAATTATCTCAACAAGAATCTCTTTGAGACTGGCAGAAGTTAAAGAAAACAAGACAACAAATCTCACTGTCTCTAGCATGCTTAGGAAAGTTTATCAGGACATTTAATGTCAATGTTTGTTGAAATAAAAAGGAACAATTCAGACCTGATCTTCTCATCTCTTCCTATTCAAACTTTGTGTAAGCTAGGAAGTTTGGGGAGGAAAAAGTGATTTTGAATAGGTTTTTATAGCATGGACTGGAAATTAATTTGACATTTTTGAGGCTATACAATCAAACCAAAACTCTGAGGCTGTTACAGTCCCACATTCTAAAAAGGAAAATATATATTGGCTGTATGAATGCAGAGAATTGTAGAATGATTTGGGTTGGAAGGGACCTCCAAAGGTCATCTAGCCAGACACCCCTACAGTGAGCAGGGATGTCTTCCATTATGTCATGTTGCCCAAATCTCTGTTGAGCTCGACCTTGAATATCTCCAAGGATGGGACCACAACTACCTCCCTGGGCAACCTGCTCCTCATAGTAAAAAACTTCCTCCTAATATTCAACTTAAATTTCTTCTCCTCTAATTTCAGACCGTTGTCCCTCATCCTATCCCTGCAGGCCTTTACAAACAACTCCTCCCCAGCCCCCTTCTAGTCCCCCTTCAGGTACTGGCAGGCTGCTATTAGGTGTCCCTGGAGCCTTCCTTTGTCTAGGCTGGACAACTCCTGCTCCCTCAGCCAGTCCTCATAGCAGAAGTGTTCCAGCCCCCTGACCATTTTCATGGCCCTCCTCTGGACCCACTCCGTCAGGTCCATGTCCTTCTTGTGTTGAGGGCTTCAGAACTGGATGCAGTACTCCAGGTGAGGCCTCACCAGAGCAGAGTGAAGTATCAGAATCACCTCTCTCAACCTGCTGGCCATGCTGCTTTGGTGCAGCCTAGGCTGTGAAACCTGCCAATCTCTGTTTGCATTCACGTATCAAGCATTTCAAGCCAGAGGTTCTTTGTTGGCCTCTTTTTCTGGATGACTTAAAATAAAATATATTTGAGAAAGGCATAAATTGTTCACAGATATTTTAGGAAAAGGTAGTGCATATAATTGTAACAATTAAGGATGTCATTTTTCCACATGAATTATTAAATCAAAAGTGGTAGTCACTGGTAATATAAAGGCTTGACTGTTTGCAGCTAAGTTTGAAACTAGGACTTCAGAGACTGAGGAGGTTTCTTATTTCTTGATCTGCAGTTTGTTAGCCTTTGTCTCAAACGGACTGTTAGCATCTGATAGACACACAGGATTTGGGAATGGGAGGAGACATGGGTTGAACTTTGATAGTTTCTAACTGGTTCACTGGAATTTTGTCAGGGAAAATTGCTGGTAATATGACTGAGTTAAAGCTTTTCTCCCCCCAAAATTATTATATGTTTTTGAGACTGCATTAAATACTAAGGAAGTTATTTGTGTTTCTGTACCAACTTTCTGATATTTTCTTTCTTTGCTGTTTCTATTGGAACTGAGCTACTTGAAGGGTGAGAAATGACTTGTGCTAGTTTGAAGCTAGCTAGAATGTTTTGGTGAGAAGGACTAGATCATAGACTATGGAATGAAAACAAAAGTGATGTCTACTTCGCTCATAGTCTTGCTGAGATGTGTAAAAAAGGGAAAGCAAAACATAGATAAAGTCACTTCACTTTGCTCTCATCACTTCACTCTTCACCTGCTGGGGAGCTCTGGGCTGCTGGCTGAACTCCATCTTACTCTCTAACCTCACCCTCCCTTTTCTTTGGCTGATTCACCTTGCTTCTTAACCTCCCTGGCCAAACCTCCATTCTTCCTTGGGACTGGGGTAAGGTTGAGAGGGGTAGGGGAAAGGTGAGGGGGTGGTTGAGAGCCCCTCCTGGGGACTCAGGTTTCTGGGAGGGCTGTTGTGTTTCTGTGTTACCTTTTTACCTTGTCTATTTCTGTCTATATCTGTATATACTGTAAATATCTGCTTGTACATTGTGCTAGCTGTAAATACAAGCTTCATTCATATTTCCAGAGCCGACTGAGTCTAGTCTGGGTGATTTTTCTAAAGTGTGGGAGGGCAGGGAACACCCAAACCACCACATGACCAATGATAGATTCCCCATTTTCCTATTTGTTTTGTTACTGTTAAGCAGGTCTGTAATGACTTTACTGCTGAAATCATGATCACTTTAATTGAAAGTGAGTATGTATCTATTATTTTAAGTAATTCCTTGTCTGGGGATGAGTATGATTTATATTTAAACATACCATCTGTTATCTGTTTCTCTAGTATGGTACAGCATATTGATATCAAACAAACAATAGAAATGTTGAGATAAATAGATTCATAGAGTTGATTATTAAATGCCAAAAACTGACATAGTGTAGGGTAGGTGATATTAGCATTTGAAATGTAGTAGCAGAAAGTGCTGGTGATGCTTGATGGACAGCTATTCCTGCCTGGAAACCCTCAAGGGAAAAATAAAATGAGTTTCTGGAAACTGTCTATTTATAAAACTAGTTTCAAAATATTAAAGGAGAAACTAAAACAAAACAATTAGCAACACATCCCCCCCCCCCCACCCCCTACAAAACCCCACCAAGCTTTCTGTAAAATATGCTTTTTTTTAACCTTTTTTGGTAGCTATTTAATTGTTGTTTAGTGGAAACAGTGGCTCTTGTAGGTTTTGGGGTTTTAGTTTTTCAAAAATGTCATTGTCAGATGTCTTTGCCCACTAAAGTTCCTTCTGCATTCAATAAAACTGGTGCCAGTGCATAGATTGCAATAAGAAAGCTGAATTTCCCCTTTTAACTGTGATGAGGTTTTAGATTACCTTGAGTACTGTGTCCAGTTCTGGGCTCCTCAGCTCAAGAGAGATGTTGAGATACTGGAACATGTCCAAAGAAGGGCAACAAAGCTGGTGAGGGGCCTGGAACACAGCCCTGTGAGGAGAGGCTGAGGGAGCTGGGCTTGTTTAGCCTGGAGAAGAGAAGGCTCAGGGGTGATCTGAACTACCTGAAGGGAGGCTGTAGCCAGGTGGGGGTTGGTCTCTTCTCCCAGGCAACCAGCAACAGAACAAAGGGACACAGTCTCAAGCTGTGCCAGGGAAAGTATAGGCTGGATGTTAGGAGGAAGTTCTTGCCAGAGAGAGTGATTGGCCTTGGAATGGGCTGCCCAGGGAGGTGGTGGAGTCACTGTCCCTGGAGGTGTTCAAAAGAAGCCTGGATGAGGCACTTAGTGCCATGGCCTAGTTAATTGGACAGGGCTAGGTTGGACTGGCTGATTCTATCATAGAATAAGCTCTGATTCTATACAGAGGCTAGACCAGACTAGGATTTCCTGAATGGGCAGGAATAGGTGTTATGTCTGATTTAATCAGCATGTTGACACCTCACTGTTTTACACGTCACTCTCTTCACTCTCAGAAAAAGAAGCCTACAACAAGTATTGGAGCACAAGGCTCACTCTAGACCAGCTGTTGTTAAATAATATGAAGCCCTCCTCCACACCCTGAAATAAAACTTCTTTATTTCTTGTCTCTAATATTCTCATAGGTATTTTATGAAAGTGGAGTGAAGAAATAATGGTTTTAAAGCTGTGTGATGTTAATGCTCAGCTAACACTTAAATTTTGGGGTACTCTGAGAAATGAAGTCTTTCTTTTCTCTTTGACAAAGCCTCATGTATGCTGACCTCAACAGCTCACAGTCTAGAGACAGCAATACTTTCTAATCATATTCAGCTTGCCCAGGACTGGATGATACAGAAGAGGTCATCTGCACAGGTTTATTTGTTATCTTCCAGCACTCACAAGGATTTCAGTAATTTAGAGACTTAGCAAGTGCCATTTCATAGTTTATTGCACAGGCCTTGGCGATAGGCAAGCCTAAAACTCAGAGGACGTCTCACCACCCTTGAGTGGAGAAATTAAAAGCAAGTATGTCACTATTTATCCTCAGGTTAGCTTTCCTGTCATGATTGCTCTATCATTACTACCAAATGTTTTGTGAAGTGGTTGAAATCTGCACTGGAAAAGGGTCAAATATAAGCAGAATTTTTACAAAGTGAATTCCAAGGTGGTTTTGAAAGTCCTCCTCAATAGGGATCTCAGGATCATAACCGCCTTCATTGTACAACTGGAAATCCATTGCAAAACTTAACTAAAGACAGTTGGGTTTACGGCCTGTAATCAGACCAAGTCTTTCCTCAGAGAGGTACAAAGACATCCATTACAGAAATACTTGCTTCCAATTCTGCTTCCCAATAGATATCTTCTCATGCATATCCCTCTTCGGAGCAGCTGAGGTGACAGAGGCAGGAAAACCCAATTAGTCCTAGCAAGGACATCTGCCCTGTGCACAGGACCAGAGGAAAGGAATTCACAGCAGCAGATCAGCAGCACTGATGTGATGTGAGAAAGAAAGGAAAATCAGGCCTGGGAATATCTTAGGGGTGCAGATAGCCATTGAACATCACTGTCAAGTATGTGGCGCTGCAGCCATGAAGTAGTGACCAACAACACAGTAGTGTCATTCTTTTGTTTTGTTTCTGGTCAGAATCCTAGCCTGAAAACTTGGCAAAGCTTTTCCTGTGAATAATGACAAGTGAAAAAGAAATCCATTATGCTAAGTTGTTTCTAGCTGTTGAGCTAGACAGCTCTGACTCATTCTGTTCTCATGCGCCCACCATATTGCAGCCACAACCTTGCAGTCATGTCACATCTTTAACCCATTTTTACTACACTTACTGCCTTGCTTTTGAAATGCCAAAAGAATTTAATATGAACTATTCAACAGCTTCAGTATAAATTAGACACATTCTACTTTATAATCACATATACCAGATCAAACTATGGCTGTTTTCTTGGAGTGCATAGAGTGACTCCTTGCGTCTCTCAGTGTTTTTACACTCCATTTGTAGAAATGGGTTATGATTACAGTTTCAAGTAATATCTTCTAAGATAAAATAAAGCTTTACACCTGTATTCAACATTATTGGTTAAAGTTCATTTTTATGGCATCTTTTAGTGCCATGTAAACTTCGGGTGAAGTCATAATAGTGGATACTGAAAATCTGGAGGTTTAAGAGAGCTGTATGCAAAATGCAGATATAAATGGTAGAGTAAAAATGTTATTATTCTAGAATGCTTTATTACTGTGATCACAGAGCTATCTATATGGCCAGCACCAGAATGAGAGGACACAGCCTCAGGCTGCGCCAGGGGAAATTTAGGCTCGAGGTGAGGAGAAAGTTCTTCACTGAGAGAGTCATTGGACACTGGAATGGGCTGCCCAGGGAGGTGGTGGAGTCGCCGTCCCTGGAGCTGTTCAAGGCAGGATTGGATGTGGCACTTGGTGCCATGGTCTAGCCTTGAGCTCTGTGGTAAAAGGTTGGACTTGATGATCTGTGAGGTCTCTTCCAACCCTGATGATACTGTGATACACATTTATACAGCTTTCATCAATGTGACAAATTTTTGTTGTGCCTATATCTGTACTGTTATATGCATTGCATATGAATGCATCTGCATGCAGGGAAGGCTGTGTACAGTTGCACATATATAGATATATATATAAATAGAGATGGATATTTTGTTCCTCATTCTATAAATTAGACTTGCTGAATCTTTAGAGACCTAATTCAACAGAGTGCAAGTCCAGCCACATTTTTATTAGAAGAATTAAAACACTCATGGGCAAATTAGCCTTATAAAAGGCTATACGTGAACGAATGCTACTGTCTGAAGTCAGAGAACTAGAACAATAAACAAAAATGTACCAGAGATGCCAAGTTATGCATCTCAAAGCAGAAGCAGAGGAGGAAGTAATAAGAAACAATGATTTATCCTGGGCTGAGAACGTAAGATACACCCTGTAACTTCCTTGATTGCATTTCATTTTTCTCCTTTCTTAGAACACTTTTTTCCACCTTGAACCTTCCTCCTTCCTGCTTGACATCCTGAGAGGCTGACTCCTGTGTGTGCATCACCCCCAGTGGCATCCACTGTCACTCATTTCTTTGATTTTCAAACCCTGCTCTTCTGCTTTCTCCCACAGTGCCCTTCATGCTTTAAAAGAGCTCAAGCAGGTACCATGTAACCTTCCTTTCATCCCTGGGTAGAACTTACCACGGCTGAGAGGTTTGCAGAAACTGCTGATGACAAAGGTGCTGCAGAGTGCTCTGCCCTACTGCTTACCCTGTTGAACATGATTGATTAGCAGCTTCTTTGTCCTCCCTGACAGAATCTGTGAGCTTCTTATAAACCAGAAGTGTGCATTGCCTTTCTGTTCAGTGTACAGCACCCAGCACAGAGATCCCTAATCTTTAACTTGGAATTCCTAGGGTCTGTGGTAGCACAAATCACAAATGATTGAAATAAAAGAAGTTTCTTGAAAGCCACAGGAAAATTAATTCCTGACAAAAAGAATGGTTTCCTGAGATGCATTGTGAATCACAACAATGGAGTCTGAGTGGGCATCCAGGGCTGCTTTATTCTCTTCAGAGTTGTTTGAGAAGATAATTGGGCAGATGCTGGATTTTGAGGGGCAGATGCTGGATTTTGAGCTATGTATAAAAAGTGTGGTTTGTGCACCTGATTTGTGCATTGTCAGAGCCTTGCAATGGTCTACTTGTCACATTTACATTTCACAGGAATTTGTTTGTTAGTTGAAAGAAGAATCCTACAAATCTACCTCCTGTAGTAGTTTTTGCTGGTTCTTCTTCTAAACATGCTGTACCAACACACATGTCCCTGCAACTCTAAAAAACTATTAGAAGTGACAGTTTCTGTCATTAGGCTGTCTCAGATTCCTGCATGAAACCTTGTGTGGAAAGAGGACTGTTAGGCAGGAAGAAATGTTTTTTTGTTGCAATTTCTTCTCTCATCTACCACGATGTTTAGTGGCTGCTGTGCTGAACGGGTTTCGTTCTCTTCTCATTACCCCTCATCAGATGTGTTTTGTATTCTTAGTGCTTCTCACTCCATCACAGCTGGGTTCAGATAAGGAAAGTCAAGACAGAAATGTTGGAGGCAATTGCCATATCCAAGAGTTTCTCAGCCCATAGTGGCATGAGTAGCACAGATAACAGCAGTTTTCTGACAAGGAGGCAAATCACAGAATGGTTTAAGCTGGAGGGAACCCTAAAGATCGTCTAGTTCCAAACCCCCTGCCATGGGTGCAAACAACTTCCAGTAGTGTAGGCTGTTTGCAACCTCATCTAACCTGTCCCTTAACAATTCCAGGGAGGGGGCATCCACAAGCTCTCTGGGTAATTTGTTCCACTGCCCTGCCACAGTCACTATAAAGAATTTCTTCCTTATACCTACTATAAACTTGCCCTCTTCATCTGAAGCAATCATCCCTTCTCCTATCACAACATGCCCTTGTAAAAAGCCCTCTCCATGTTTTTCATAGGCCCCTTTTAGGTACTGTAGGTCTGCTATAATGTCTCCCCATAACCTTCTTTTGGCTGATTAGTCTCAACTCTGTTAGCCTGTCTTCACGGAAGACCCTTGACCTGCTTGCAACACTTCTTTTGATGCACCCCAGGATATGGTTGTCTTCTGAGCTGTGAGTGCACATTGCCAGGTCATGTTGAACTTACTGTCAACCAATACCTCAAAATCCTTCTCCACAAAGTTGCTTTCAATCCATTCTTGGCCCAGTCTTTGTTTATGTTTGAGATTTTTCTGTCCACTGTCTAGGACCTTGCACTTGGCCTTGTTGAACTTCAAGGAAGTTTGCACAGGCCCACCTCTCAAGCCCATCAAGGTCCCTCTGCATGGCATCACTTCCTTCGAGCTTGTCAACCACACCACACAGCTTGGTGTCATCAGCAAACTTGCTGACAAAGCTGTTAAACAGCGTTGGTTCCAGTACTGACCCCCAGGGAATGCCACTTGTCACTGATCTCTGCTTGGATATCACAGAATCGGTCAGGTTGGAAAAGACCTTAAAGATCATCAAGTCCAGCCTATCACCCAACATTATCTAATCAACTAAATCATGGCACTAAGTGCCACATTTGTTCTCTTTTATAAACAGGTGACTCCATCACCTGCCTTGGCAGTCCATTCCAATGCCAATCAGTCTGCGACGATCTTCTTCCTAACATTCATCCTGAACCTCCTCTGGTGCAGCTTGAGACTGTGTCCCCTTGTTCTATCGTGGGTTGCCTGGGAGAAGAGGCCAACCCCCACCTGGCCACAAATTCCTTTTAGGTAGTTGTAGACAGTGATAAGGTTCCCCCTGAGCCTCCTCTTCTCCAGGCTAAACAAGCCCAAATCAAGCCATTGACCACAATTGTAAGTGAGAGCCTTCAACTGATTCTTTATCCACCATGTGGCTGACTCATCAGATCTATGTCTCTCCTGCAGGACAGTGCCAAATTCTTGCACAAGTCCAGGTAGATGATATCAGTTGCTCTTCCTTTATCCACCAATGCTGTATGCCCATCATAGAAGGAGTTGCTCTTGCCTTACCCACCAATGCTGTATGCCCATCATAGAAGGAATTGCTCTTGCCTTACCCACCAATGCTGTATGCCCATCATAGAAGGAATTGCTCTTGCCTTACCCACCAATGCTGTATGCCCATCATAGAAGGAGTTGCTCTTCCCTTATCCACCAATGCTGTATGCCCATCATAGAAGGAATTGCTCTTGCCTTACCCACCAATGCTGTATGCCCATCATAGAAGGAGTTGCTCATCCCTTACCCACCAATGCTGTATGCCCATCATAGAAGGAGTTGCTCTTCCCTTATCCACCAATGCTGTATGCCCATCATAGAAAGCACAGAATTTGTCAGGTGCTATTTGCCCTCAGCTGGCTGTCACCAGTCATGTCTTTACTTACCATGTGCCCTAGTGTAATTTCCAGGAGGATCTGCTCCATGATCTCACTGAGGTCGTATGTGAGAGTGATTTTATATCTCACTATGTCTTCTGAGACAAAGTAATGAATGTATTCAGTGTTTGTCTTGAGAAAGGGAATATATGGAACTACTACTACTCCAGTAACGATTTCTGTATTGCTGTACCTCTAAATAATGTGAAAAGCAGGTAATTACCTCTTCAATGTTTGTACCTCTCACATATACTTTGATAGCTTAAGATGTGAAAACAACAACAGTAATGTTTTGAACAGAAAAGGCTAGAAGATGGTAAGACTACATGAGCTCACCAGTTTCAGTGGACAAGGATAGCCCTGATGTTGCTGTCCTCTGTAGCAATTCTGAAATATCTAGTGGTTTTGGGTTTTCTTTTTGTAATGACATGATCCTGTTTTCTTATATAAGATAGGAAGGCATAGTAAGCATACACTTGTTTGATTTATTGTTTGGTCATTTAGCATAATAGAGGACAAAGAGTATCTTGCAACTGAAAATGATCTGTTTTCAGCAAACATCTTTTAATTTTATTTTGAAATATCTACTCTGATGAATCCTAAAGTGGACACATGTTTTTAAATGTACATCTGGAAGTCTGGAAGCGGAGATAAAGCAAGTAATGTTGGTTCTGAAGAGTCATAAAAGCTGAGGCCTGGCATTTCATATATTTCCTTATCAAAACCCAGGATTGCTTATGGTTGTGCTGTTTCTGACAGATATTTCTGTCCTGTTCTTAAAGATATCCCAAAAGTGGCAATTCTGCAAACATCCAATCCAGTTTATTCCAGTATCCAGCTACCTTTACTATTAAAAATTCTGTCCTGAAATTCAGTAACAAAGATTTAAACTCATCACATCATAACTTATGAGTCATAGAAGACTGAAAACATATTATTCCCCTCTTCTTTTTGTGTCTTGAGAAAACTTGTGAGGTATTTGTCAATATTCTTTCTTTTTCCTGGAACAGCTAAGTCAAATTCTTCAGTTTCTTATTCTGATCATGTTTCCTGCATCTCTTCTGATCCTTCTCTAATTGGACTATATTGAAACGCAGAGACCTGACCTAGTGAAAAATGTCCCTGACCACAGCAGGAGAGTTGGGACTAAATAATTTTCAAAGATCCCTTCCAACTCAAACCATTCTATGATTCTATGATACTGTGACGTCAGAAAGATGTCCTTACACAGGAAAGCAAAGTGGTCAAGTCCTATTGATTTTATTACTGAAAGGATATTAAAAATGTTAAGAGAATTTTACAAATAGGCTGTCAGTGCTGGTTTTCAGCAGCTCCATGTTCTTTTGTAGTCACTTTCATCTTAGTAAGCAGACTTCCCAACCTTTCTTTAGCACACAACAAACACAAAATGAAAGGCTTGCTCACCACATCCAGTCCTCTGCTCTTACAAGTGTGTCTGTGTATATATATATATGTGTGTGTATGTTATGGAGTTCTTTTTCAACCACTTGTTTAGCTGCACCTTTAAACTAGCAAAGTTTCTTATAAGAAACAGGCTGTGACTACTTTGAGACTGAGCCAAGAAGGACATCCAAGAATTAGGCTTGCTCCAAAATACATGAGGAGATGCTGAAATATCCAACTATTTTAAGCAAGTGATTAGTAACCTGGTGCTGTGCCAGGCTGCCATGGGGTCACCTAGAACCAAGCTGAGCAGTGGGATTTGTAATCTCAGTTAGAAAAAAAAAAAAGGCAATTTGTTTTCTTTTAATTTCAGATTAAATTTTGCTTCATTGCACTGGACTTCTCCTTGTGCCAAATCACATCCAAGGAATCATCTATTAAACTTTAAAGACATCTTTATTGGTTTATTGATGCATTTTTTTTTCTTACTCTCTCTATGTGCTGAAGGTGTTTCCTGAGAAGATGAGCTGCCAGCAGTTGCTTTGTCCTGAAAACACAAAGCAGTGTGGTTTAAACCAATAAAATGCTGAAAGAATTTGCTTTAAGATACAGAAAGAAAAGATGGCTTGGATGGGTACATGCTTCTCTGGGTTAAAAAAATGGCTGGATGGCCAAGCCCAAAAGCAGATGAGTAATGGATTTTTGGTCATTTGGTGGCTGGTCTCTACTGATGTTCCTCAAGGCTCGTTGCTCATGCCTGAAGACAGGACAAGGAGCAATGGGTGGAAGGTGAGGCATAAGAAGTTTCATGGAAACATGATGAGGATTTTTTTCCATTGTGAGGGTGACAGAGCACTGGAACAGGCTGCCCAGGGGGATTGTGGAATCTGTCCCTCTCTGGAGATATTCAAAACCCACCTAGACATGTTCCTGTATGATCTGGTATAGGTGATCCTATATCTGTATATGACCTGTATACATCTGCATAGCAGGACCACCTAGAGCAGGTCACACAGGAATGCATCTAGGCAGATTTTGAATGTTCCCAGAGAAGGAGACTCCACAGCCTCACTGGGCAGCCTGTTCCAGTGCTCTGTCACTGTCGCAGTGGAATTTTTTTCCCTTGTCTTTACATGGGACCTCCTATGTGCCATCTTGCACCTGTTGCCCCTTATCCTATCATTGGACATCGCTGAGAAGAGCCTGGCTCCATCCTTCTGACGCTACCCTTCACATCTTTATAAGCCTTAATGAGGTCATCTCTCAGCAGCCTCTTCTCCAAGCTCAAGAGCCCCAGCTCCCTCAGCCTTTCCTCAGCAGGGTGATGTTCCACTCCCTTCAGCATCTTTGTGTCTCTGTGCTGGACTCTTTGAAGCAGTTCCTTGAGGTTCTTGAACTGAGAGTCCTAGAACTGGACACAATATTCCAGAGGACTATATCAGAGGGGGACCTATTAACCACAGCCCTGCTAATACACCCCAGGGTGCCACTGGCTTTCTTGGTCACAAGGGAACATTGCTGGCTCCTGGTCATCCTATCATCCACCAAGAATCCCGCATCCTTTTCCCCAGAGCTGTTCTCCAACATATCATTTTTTTTCACAGACTGTATAGTGGCCCACAGACTTTCTCTTCTGTATTAACTCAGTTATGGGTTTTATTCCTCAGTTATTCTCAATTGATAACTCTCCAGTTCATAGAGGAATCTTTCTTCATTAATCCATGAGTGCATGACTTTTCACTACTGTTCTTTATCCCATTACAAGTGCTGCAGCTTTCAAGGTCATTCAAGACCTTTGTGCCCCTTAATTTTTTCCAAATGACCTTTATATTGACAAAGTCTAATAACTCTGTGTCATCAGAGAAATGTGTTAGAAAGTTTGTGTGTGCCAAGAAAATAAATGAAAATATTAAATCAGGCCAGTCTTAAGGTATCAACCTTAAGATCACTTTGAGGAATTATCTTAGTAATCTTTCTCCAGCTTTATCATTCCTCTTTCAATGTAAGCAAGTGTCTTTTCTTCACATTAACCAAATTCTTGCCCACCTTATCTATCGGCTCTAGCATAATAATTCATTTCCATTCTAGTATCACATCAAGAATTTGCTAAAGTGGGTTAGTTCTGCTCCATCACTGTTCTCCAGAAAAGGAAAATCCAGTATTCCACAACATAAATCTAACCAAGATCATCAAACAGCTTCCAAAACATTAGAGTTTCAACACCCCCCCCCCTTTTTCTTGTAATTCTACATCTTTATTGTCACCTCCAAAAGGTGTTTTGAAGCCCCATTTATTACTGTGATCAGAAAAATGAGCCTGAAGTTTACCCGAGGACATTTTTGCACTTTCTTAACACCAGCACCACATTCTGTTTTGCCCAGTCAGATGTTGTTGACACTGATTTGACAAATTAAAAATCTGTGTGAAGTGGTGTCCTGGTTTTGCTGGGCCAGAATCCCAAGTGAGCCATGGGCTGCAGGCCATTAGCACTTCTGTGTCAGCCAGGACAACTGACTCCAGTTGGCTACAGCCAACTATCAGCATCACACCCAGCAGAAAGGGAGAAGTTTGCTGAGGAGTGAGTGTCTTCTGGTAGAATTTTCTGTTTGGGCTGCTTCTCATTTTCCTTTTCCTTCTGCTGCCTAGGGCTACCTTCCTGCTTACTGTGGCTGCTGTACCCTTGCTGGGTTGAACACATGTTCCTTTATTTTATATTGACATTGATATTAATTTGGCCATTTCATTAAATCTTTTTTCCGCTGGGAAGTGTTCATCAGGTGATAGAGTAACTGCTACAGGTTAGCCCTAGATATAGCCTAGACATAGACAAGTGGACCACCCCTCCAGAAATGCAGCTGCCTGTCTTGGAGCCATGCCTGCTATGGTCACTTAATTAGGGTGTGCTGATGTTTTTTGCAGAGCATTCAATGAAGAGTGTCCATAAGCACCACATTTCCATGCGTTGCAAATACTTCTGGGGATGGTGGCTCACCACCTCCCAGGGCAGCCTGTTACAGTGCTTTTTTTTGTGAAGAATGTTTTCCTAACATCCAGCCTAAATCCTCAAGTTTTTGCAGCCAGTGCCTGCATGCACTTCCCATAATTTAGGAAGTTTGTTGTGACAAAAATCAGGGCTCTTTGTGATCTCAGGTTTAGAGTTCCATAACACAGATTTGGCAGGGAAGCGATAGATGTATTGCTCCATGTGACACATCTCCATGATGCTTCTGCATTCTTTAAAATAACTTCTACTCATCTTTCTTTTCTCCCACTCCACAGCACCCTCTGGTTTCCTGTTTGAAGCTATTTAGGATTTGCAGCTTGTACACTAAGTATTTTGCTATATTCCATCAGATATTTCTCTGAGATGGTCTGTGAAAGTGCCCTTAAATTTCTGTACTTTTTTTGGTATTGCAATGCTGGAGTTTGGAAGTGAGATGCTTATTCTGTTCCCTGCTCATTTTCCATCTTTAGAAGGGAAGGGTATTGCCTTTCTCCTTTCTAAGGCCGATTGGCTCAAGACAGCTGCTGTCAGAATGAGTGACAAATGCTCTGGTTTGTGTCATGTAGAGCTTACTTATTTCTCTGTTATTTCCTTGTTCTCCTTGATCTAAATAGAAGGCAATTTGGCCTGATAGAGCACAGCATACTCTGCATGGAAACAGCAGCACTCTCACAACCTGCAAAAATATTTTAGGTAACAGTGGTAAGTGTAAAGGTTATGAAACGAAGTAGAACCTCCAACTGGCCAAGGCAAGGAAAGGGGAGGGGACATAGAATAAAAGGAAGATTTAGGGAAGTACACTTTTTTTTCTGTAAACCTATTTGCTTATGAGATTGCAGTGTGTTCTTAAAAAAATCTGCTGCTTCCTACTTCCTGATCTGAGGGCATCCAGAGCCAGCCTGTCTCAAATGTTTGATATTTCTTAAGCAGCAGCTAAAGGCAATCGGCTTGCTAAGCTCAAACTTCAGTTTTGCTCCTGTGTGCTTTCATCTAGGTCCTACAGAGAACTAGCAGGGACACTTGTGCATTAGATCTCAGTTCAACATGGATACATGGTATGCATGTACTAACATCACATTAGATCCAAAAGCCTAAAACTTTGTTTTGTAGTTGCTCATCAGTGACTCCTGTGGAGAACTGGAAATAGCATTACTTCCTGTAGTTCACCATCTGCAAGCATTGCTATAGAACTCAAGCCCTGGTCAGCTGGAGCCGAGCCCAAGCAGTTTGCTTTCGTAGCACTGATACCAACATTAATTGCTATTTCATGCAGTGGCCAAGGCTGTGCATATCTGGATGCTTCTTATAGCAGCTAAAGCAATTCTAGGTCTTAAAAGTGACACAACAATTAGTTGAGAGAGGCCAGGCTGCATAGGACTCACAAGCACATTCTGGTGTAAAGATTTTACATGTATTTGCAGGTTAGTTGTAAAACCCAAGACCAATCAGCTTGGAAATGACCAGAGCTCACTGTAAGTGCTATCTTGATATCACATTAGACACTGAAGAACTGAAAGCTGCCTCATATGATGGAGCTCTTTGGGCACGTTGAGTCATTATGTGCAAGTGCTTACACAACAGCTTCTGTCAATTGCAGCCCCTGAAAATCCTCTTAAGGCATATTAGAGAAATGTGCTTGTCTTGGGAAGATTTCACAGATAAAGCATTTGTTTCACAAAATGTAAGTGGCACCTGGAAAGATAGCTTTATTTTAGATCACATTGTTAATGTGATAACTGAAGGAAAAAAATATGAAAAGCAGACTTTGAATGTTAAGTAGTCCCTTTTATATCTTCAGAATTATCATATGGGACCTTCCATGTGCTTTTACACTGCAGACTGATAGTCATATGTTGTTAATGCTTCACCAAATGCCAAACAAATCTGAAAGCAATCTCAAAACAATGACTTTGTTCATTTGCATTTTCAGTTTCATCTTCTCCAAGTTAAATGATCAAGGGCTGATTAAAGTTAGGAATGCTGCATTAGTATTCTGATACCAGTATATTCTAAATATTCAGAGCATCTTCATAAAAATAGAGTTTCACTGACTTCAGGTACCTTTTTTTCTGAAGGCTGAAAATGGCATCGATGTTTCCAGCCCCATTCAAATTATATTTATGCAGTGCCATTTATTTTGATGTATCATAACTGAAATTAAATATAACAATATCTTATCCAGAATGAGTCATAAACTAGAAAAAGCAGATGTCTTAAAGAAAAGCTCTGAAAGGAGAAATCAACTCAGTATTTTAGAGGGAGAGAGAGAAACTAAATTCCCTGACTGAAGATGAGAGATTTGGAGGCAGAAGTGGAAGGCAACCTGGAGATAGCTGCAGAGAGCAAAGTAGGTTTGAGAAAATGGACCAACTGTGAAAAATGTTGGCTGCTCCCTTTTTGGTTTGGCAGCACTTAAGACTAGGGATGAGAAAAACGTGCTGAAAATAATGAATGTATAATAATGTATCAAGAAGAGACCATTGAGATATCTAATAGAACAGTCTACTTAAACTATTGTCTTACCAAAGGCTACTTGAGACCAGGTCATCTGCACTGTCCAAACAGTTATTGTAGATCTCCTTTGCTGGCTTCATAGTTGCTTGAAGGAGACCATGACAGATAGATATGTTTTGCCAGTTTAATGTAAACATAAGAGGGACTTAATACTAAATGTATTTTTATGTGGTGGTTAAACATCTCTACTGAGCAAGCAAAACCAGCTTTTACATATCAAACATCTAGCTGAATGCGCTTTTCATTAGAGAAGAGTCTGAGGAGTGCTGTTAAAGAATAAATGGTAGTATAAATATTAAGTTAACAAAGAGACTCTCAATATTTTGTTGTAAGATCTTCAGTCTTCACTGCATCTAGCAGCAATTATTATTTCTGTATGTGGTTAGCTAATGTTCTGAACAAACAAAGGCTGCTCCAGTTAGAAGGGCATTGAATATTGCTAGCCAGAATTGTGGGGTTTATCTATCAGCAAATCAATTTTCTGAAAAATATAAATGTGAGAGTGAGAGAAAAGTTACAGAAAAATCACAGGCCTGTGTTTCAGATGCAAAACAGTTCTGGTCAGGAGAAAAAATTAATTTTCCTCTTAGTGTTTCATTTCAGTGTCTTTAAAACAAATGTATTTGCTTGGCCTCAGAAGTGAAAAATAAAATGCATTATTCACACAACTCTGTGTGCAGCCATCATCAAATACTCTTTATTTGACAGTGCATGTTCCCATTAGTCAGCCTATGAACACAGCAAGTACTCGATGTATGAACTCCCAGTACCAATCAACAGTTTCTGGTCTAGGTCAATCTGGTTAATAGTGACCTGAGGTCAGTGTGATTCATGGTTTTCTGCCCACAAGGTTCTACAAAAGCAACCCACCCAAAGAAAACCTTAGAGATCATTAGGACATCCTCAGAGAGCTCACATTAGCACTGGAGGCAACAAACAAACAACAAAAAAAAGGAACTTTTCCTCTGATTTCTGTGAGTTTCATCACAATTTGTGAGTGGGTAGAAATGAGAAGTTCCAGTCTCAGTTTTATAAGGCCAAGGCTTTTAAAAACTCTTTTCACTTCTTCAAGAACTGACTCTTCTTACAGAACTAAAGCAGTAATCCAGAACTGCAGGAGCAATCCCCTCATGTTTGGAAGGTATAATAGTTGTCAAATGAATATACCCAAGACAATATTATACTAGCCTTTTAAAAAATACCATCTCTGTCTTTCTTTGCAAGCTGATAAAAAAAGTGCTAAAGTGTTTACATTCAATTATTTTGTGCTCATAACAGTACTCCAAAATTTCAACAATCTTACTCATATCTGATCCAGATAACTTTTACCTTACTGTGGTGCCAATTCATCAGACAAGAAATAGAGTGAAATTTGTTCATAAGCAGGCAGCTTTGTTAATCTCAACACAAATCAAATTATGAACAGCCTGTAGACTCAGTTAAGCTATTCTTCTGAGCAAATTGGAATATGCAGAAGAAAGTAACTGTGCAAATTTGCAGTGTAGTAAGGAACATATACAGAACTTTCACTTTGAGAACATTCAGGTGAAAGATAGCAGTGGAATATTTCACCTGATTTCTATCAGTGAGATGTGGCAAGTCTGTCAATTTAGGCTCCATCATTGATAACAATTGCTTACCCACACTTACTACACTACATTATTTCCAAAAAATCTCCAACTTTAATATCTTGTCAATAGAAGGCTCTGTGCTGAACAGCATCACTCGTTTATTGGCATCTCAGTGACAATGAACGAGTGCACACAAACGTGTTGAAAGCTGCCTTTAACTGGTAACACCAATAAATTACAAGTAGGTGCTTATTGTGATTGTTTTGTCTTTAACATTTTCACACAGTGAAAAAGGGGAGAGGACAGTTGAAGTGAAACTTTATTCCACTTTTCTTACAATTCTTTCTTCCACTTTTCAAGGAAGAAACTCCATGAAATGTATATTACAGTATCACAGTCTCACAGTATCACAGTCTCACAGTATCACCAAGGTTGGAAGAGACCTCACAGATCATCAAGTCCAACCCTTCACCACAGAGCTCAAGGCTAGACCATGGAACCAAGTGCCACGTCCAACCTTGCCTTGAACAGC